>JAMXBB010000009.1:4147650-4320063 GCA_024138015.1 Lumnitzera littorea | reverse complement strand
AAAAAAAAAGAACCTAAGTTTCTACATATTTTATCGTCGCCCCGAAGGTGCTTACGTACTCGCTAACCGGGATCAGACGATCATAGTTCTTTTCGAAAAATTTAGTGTGTTGATTGATTTTAATTTTTGAAAACCGACCTAGTTTACGTCATTATCAATTCAGTTTTTCTTAAAGAAAACTCTAAAAGGGTCCTAATTCACTAAGCCTTTTATTCTTATTTTATAAGAAACTCTCTAAAAGTCAATTTTTTAAAATGGGATTTTTATTATTTTTTATTTCTTAATGAAATTTCTAAGTGAGAAAATCCTAAAAATATACCTAATCTTAAAAATTCTTAGACTAATATACATACATTATTATTGAACAATTATTTTCTTAAATAGATTAGTAATATTACGTAACTTATTTAATATATAAAAAACTAATACTAATAAGTCATCTAAACTAATATAGTTATATACACATATACTATATCAAATAACTAAGGAACTAATAATATAATGATAATAATGATAAATAAATAAATAAAAGAATGAAATAAATAAAATAAAATAAGAAAACTAAGATTTGGAAAAACTGCACCTGACTTGTTCTTGCACGATAATGGCGCAGACGGAGCAATGACGGTATCGGACTGTGGAGTGTACAAATCGACGTCGGGGCTTACTGTTATGGATTCGTGCGAAGTCATAGTAGTGGAGTAGCGGTGGCTGTTTTTGGATGGAGCAGACAGTAATAGCGTTCTGGTAATGTGCAGATGACTGCGGCTGTCACATATGGATCTACTCAAGCGTTGTTGTCGCGTACGCGCTGCTGTGTTGAGGCGCTGTAGTGTGGACTTTTGTGTGGTGATTGAGTAATTTTGGGTTTCGACGAGGATCTGGCGTGGTGTTTCGGTGGATCGTTGGATTTTAGATCGAAGTGGCGTAATTTGGTCAGATTGCGATATTGAATGGATTGAAGATTTTGTCTTACGTGGATCTGCTGCCTTCGGATTGCGTGGAGCTTCGTGTGTGTGTGCGACTGTTGCTTAGTTTTGGCTATTGTGAAACTAGCATGATTGGAGACAACGTCAAGCTTGTTAAGACGTGAAGGTGATTACTTGGATGTTATAGCTACGTGAATTTGGATGCTGGAATTGGATTGGTAGCTTTGGGTGAGGTCTTCGTGTTGGATGTAGTTGGTTTTTGTCTGGACTTTAGCTTGCATTAGGAGACTTTGGATTGATGCTTGGAAGTTGGACGTTATGGGGCTATCTGTCAATGAAGTGCAGTAGTGACAGGATGTGCAAATGACTGGCTGATCAACTGTTGTTGGCTCTACGTAAGGAAATTTGGCAGCTATTCGGCATGAGGATTTGTATTGCTGTTAGACGTGCGGCAATTTTGAAATCAGGCTCCTATTTTTTCTTTCTCCCTATTTTGACTGCATGAAATGTTTATATAGTTTAACCGAATCATATCATATCATATGTAATTATATCTGATTTGTTAATTAAATTATATCATATCATATGTAATTATATCTGATTTGTTAATTAAATTAGATTCAAATTTAATTCAAATCTGATTTAACTAATATTCATATGATTTGATTAGATATGAATCCGGTTTTAAATCTTACTTCTATAAAGATAGAAAAATAAATACATAGGTGCCTGCTGAGACTCGAACCCATGACCTCCAACTAAATCCACCCAAATACTCCGCTATTTATCCGTTAGGCCGTTGGTCTATGTCTTGATATTCATTACAATTAAATTATATTTAAACTATCTGATTCCCTAAACTAAAATTTTTAACTAAACTAAAAGTAAAACTAACACTAAAACTAATTATTCCTAATATAAATTACTTCCTAAAAATCTACGAAATTTTTATAATTTTTCTTTTTCTTATTTTTTTTGGTATTTTTATCATTTGTTAATTTTTATTATCTTTTTATCTTTTATTAATTTTTGTTTTTTTTTTCATTTTTTTTATTTTTTTGAATTAGGACCCTTTTTGTAAAAATAAAAAATTAGGACTTCAGAGAGGCAAAAATTAGGTATCTACAACTGTCCTTCTTTATGGTGAAATTTGAGCAAAAATTTGCCACAAAGACAAAAGAGATATCGTTTTTACTTTAGCACAACCTTATCTTAAGGAATGTTAAGATGCTTGACGAGGGTTAGAATGGCAATGGGCAGTGCCTTTGTGAATTGGCAAAAATCTCTAAAAAAGAATAACGAGAACTTGGTCGTGCCCTGATGAGCTGACTAACTAAGGTGGTCAAAGTGCCTTTTGAGCTGGCTAAGACCTGAAAAATGAAAGAAAACTTAGTCGTGCCCTTATAAGCTGACTAACCAAGGCGGTCAAAGCGCCCCTTGAGCTGGCTAAGACCTAAAAATATGAAGAAAACTTTGAATTGGGATAGAGCTGAATGAGCATGCTAAACCATTAGGAGATTATAAATTGGCACTGTTTTAGGAGTTAGGTAGAAGCTTAAGAAGTTCTAAATTGGGACTGCACTTTATGAGCTGGCTAGATCCCCAAATAAGAATATGAGTCGAAATAGTACTCCATAAGCTAACCGAAGCACTAAATCCCTTGAAGAAATTTTGAGTCGAGTAACGTTCTGTGAGTCCGACGATTGGGAGTTGAAGAAACACTGGGACCATGCTCTACGAGCTAACTATCTTGCTAAGAAATTGTTTTTGGAAAATAAGCTATTATCCTTAGGGGGAAACCAATTGTCAATGCAATGTTTTATCAAGTTTAGAACTACTTACCTGGTTTCATTGATAGCTTCCAAGTCGTCACATGTCTTATTGAGTAGTCCGATTAGAACTAACAATTCTGACCTTTGCCATTACTTTTCTTGTTTTCGTTCTTCTTCTTCTTTCTTCTACTGTCTCTTTCCAAAACCTCCCATCTTCTTCTTCTTCTTCTCTTTTTCTCTTTTTTTTTTCTTGTTTTTTTGTTTGTTTCTTCTTTTTCTCTCTCTCTCTCTCTTTTATTTTTATAAAGCATAAGGATGTCCTGTTTTTAACTTTCGATCCAAACATTGGTTTTTCGGGCAAGCATCTGTTCTCAAGCGAGTTTTTACTTACACGCCACACGTTACTCTTTTCGAACATGGCCCTGTCCTGAAAAATAGGAAACAAATCTCTCTTTCTTTGGCGGGTTAACCACAATAAAGTATTAAAATAATTTTTATCAATAGTCATCACTTCAAATTAAGTGATTATTTTTTCTTGCGGTTCTTTGTGTAAGGTTTATTTGGGTAGATGATAGAGCGAGAAGCGGGGTCTTTTAGTGGAATGAGGAAAAGGAAGGCTAAGGATATTTATCCAATGTTAACGACTATTAGGAATACCAACTTTGCATGTAGAAAATGAAAATGAGACCACAGTAATAGTAAGATTATTTGCAAAAAATTTCATATGTTCAAGGATAGTACATCTTCAACGCATCAACGTTTACTGGGTTCTTCAAATCCGGACCATCCATTTGAGACAAAATAACAGCTCCGCTAGGCAATACCTTCTTCACAATGTAAGGCCCTTTATAGTTTAGGGCAAACTTCCCTCTTGAATCAATTGTGTTAGGCAACGCCTTCCTCAACACCATATCTCTTTGCTCAAAACTTCGGGGTCGTACTTTTTTGTTGAAAGCCTTGGCTATTCGTTGCTGATAGCAAATGTTGTGACATAAAGTTGTCAACCTCTTCTCATCAATTAGGTTCAACTGCTTAATACGCTTCTTTACCCAATCAGCCTCATCTAACTGAGTTTTTGACAATATTCTAAGAGACGGAATCTCAACTTCCACTGGTAATACAGCCTCCATTCCGTATACCAATGAGTAGGGGGTTGCCCTTGTTGATGTTCTGATAGAAGTTCGATAGGCCATGAGTGCAAATGGTAACATCTCATGCCAATCTCGATACGTAATAGCCATCTTCTCAATAATTCTTTTGATATTCTTATTGGCTGCTTCCACGACTCCGTTCATTTGGGGCTAATAAGGAGTAGAGTTTCTATGAATGATCTTGAAGTGTCGGCATAACTCAAACATCAATTTATTATTCAGATTCGTACCGTTGTCAGTAATAATTGTTTTTGGCGTACCATACCGAGCCAGTATGTCTCTCCTGATGAACTTGACCATCATTCCCTTCGTCATACTAGAGTAAGATGAGGCTTTAACCCACTTAGTGAAATAGTCAATAGCTACCAATATAAATCGGTGCCTGTTAGATGCTTTTGGAGTGATTGGGCCAATGATATTTATTCCCCACATCGAAAAAGGCCATGGTGCTAATAGTGTATGTAACTCTTGAGGTGGAGCATTTATCTTGTTCACATAGATCTAGCACAAATGGCAGCGTCTAACATATGTGATACAATTCACCTCTACAGTTGACCAGTAATATCCCATCCTCATGATTTTCTTGGCAAGCATGTAGTCATTCATACGAGGGCCACATACTCCCTCGTGCACTTCTTTCATTATCATCTTTGCCTTTTTCCCGTCTACATAACGTAAAAGTGTATCGTCAAACGATTGTCGATACAATGTAGAATCACTCATCAAGTACTAAGCCGCCAATCTTCTAATTAATTTTTTATCCTTCCTCTCTGCTCCCTCGGGGTACGTACCATGTTGTAAAAATATTTTGATATCATGATACCAAGGCTTTTTATCACATGAACTTTCCATTGCCAAACAAAAAGCAGGCTTTTCTTCAATTTCAATTTTAAGTGGCTGAATCTCCACTCCTTTCGATATTTGAATCATTGATGCCAAAGTAGCAAGAGCATCGGCAAATTGGTTTTGAACCCTTGGTATGTACACAAAGGTAATCTTTTTGAACTTGGTTATCAACTCGGCCAAGTGTTGGCGATAAGGCACTAATTTGAGGTCTTTCATCTTATACTCACCCCGAACTTGGCCTATGATCAACGAAGAATCCCCATATACTTGTAATTCTCGTATCTCCTTAAACAATGCGATTTTGAGCCCCAAAATACACGCCTCATATTCTGCAATGTTATTGGTACATGGGAAAACCAATCTCACAGCCATTGGAAATTGTGTACCTCCAGGCGATACCAAAATTGCCCTTACTCCACATCCAGACACATTAGCTGCTCCGTCAAAGAACATTTTCCACCCTGAAAATTTTTTGACTATTTCACCATTAGAATCATTTCCCGCTACTAGGATGTTTTCATCGGGAAACTCCACCGGTGCTCCTTGAGGGGTATCCTCAGAAGGATTCTCCATTAATTGATCCGCCAAAGCTTGCCCCTTAACCGAACTTTGGCTCACATACTTAATATCAAATTCTGTCAGCAACATCTGCCACTTTGAAACTCTGCCAATGAGAGCTGGTTTTTCAGCTAAGTATTTCAAAGGATCGTATTGTGTTATCAACTCAATCTGATAATACAACGTATATTGTCTGAGCTGATGCATAACCCAGACCAATGCACAACAGGTTCTTTTAGCTTCTGAGTATTTTTGCTCCCCTTCTGTAAACTTCTTTCTTAGATAGTAAACGACTCTCTCTTTCCCTTCTTTATCTTTCTGGCCAAGCACAGATCCCATCGATTCGGGCATTATGGTCAGGTACAAAAACAACGGCTTTCCAGGTTTAGGAGCTACCAACACTGGAGGTTTCATGAGATATTCTTTGATTTTCGTGAAAGCCTCTTCGCATTCCTCATTCCAGCTGATCTTTGCGTTCTTCTTTAACAGCTTAAAAAGAGGGCAGCATTTGTCTGTTAACTGTGAAATGAATCGGGCTATGTAATTTAAACGACCCAACAATCCTCGCACTTCCTTGAGTGCTTATGGAGGAGGCATGTCAATTATAGCCTTGGCCTTATCAGGATCGACTTCAATACTTCTTTGGCTGACTATGAACCCCAACAATTTTCCTAACGTCACACCAAAGGTACACTTCTTTGGATTTAATTTCAAGTAGTACTTCCTTAACCTATCAAACAACTTCCTTAGGTTTTCTAAGTGATCTTCCTCCTCTTTGGATTTCGTAATCATATCATCAACATACACTTCTATTTCTTTATGCATCAAGTCATGAAAGATTACAACCATGGCCCTCTGATATGTTGCTCCCGCATTTTTCAGCTCGAACAACATCACCTTGTAGCAAAACGTTCCCCACGTCGTAATAAAAGTCGTCTTTGCCTTATCCTCTTTGGACATCCGAATCTGATTATATCCCGAAAAACCATCTATGAAAGAGAATAGATGATTTCTAGCAGTGTTATCCACCAAGACATCAATGTGAGGCAATAGAAAATTATCCTTAGGTGTTGCCTAGTTGAGATCTCGAAAGTCTACATACACTCTAACTTTCCTATTCTTCTTCATTACTGGAACAATATTAGCTACCTATTTCGGGTAATCCGACACTTCGATGAACCCAACCTCCAGTAATTTCTTCACTTCTTCTTTAATTTTCAACAAGACGTTAGGTCGAAATCTCCTCAGTTTTTGCTTTTTTGGTTTGACGTCTCCTATGTGGGCAAACGATGGACTACAATTGATGGGTCCAACCCAGGCATATCTTCATATGACCAAGCAAACACGTCTTGATACTCGGCTAACAACATAATCATTTCTATTTTTTGTTTCTCTTTTAAACTCACCCCAATTTTCAAATTCTTAGAATTTTCTTCGTTCCCCACATTAATTATCTCAATCGGTTCATCAATAGTGATTCTACCCAGTTCATGTTTTTGCCACTCCTCTTGTATATTATTGTGGTCATCGACATCGCCCCCGACAACTAACCCAGTAGGGTCGGAAGCGATATCGATATTCTCATTCTCTACCTGCGCGAGGTATTCCTGGTTTTCGCTTGGTTCATTGAATTTGAATGAGAATGTATGAACAAAATGCATGTAAACAAAAGAGAAATGAAGAGCAACATGGGAAAGAAACGAACTAAGATTTCATTAAATAAATGGAGGTATGGTCTTAAATGAGATAAAGGCCTAACTAATTTTGAACAAAAGGTTTAACGATACATTTAAAATGATGACTACTGAAAATAAAAATTCAGAAAATACTAACTACGGGTCACCCCTTTACCCTAGGGAAGACCTGTTGCTATTCGCCGAGATGGAGAACCAATTGTTCAAATGATGTTGGAACTTGGGTGGCGAGTGTGTTGATCCTTCTTTTTCAAATCCTCAAGCTTGAGTCTCCTCTCGTATGAAAGTCTCAACTAGTAGTGGAAAGGTCATTGAGGCATGGTATAATCTGTTACCTCTCTTGCCCCTCACTTGCTTCTTCTGGAATTCTTCTGCCAGGGTAAGATTGTAGCCAAGGTCGTAGGTGCCGATCTGGCCTTCCTTAAATCCCTTCCTTCTGTCATCCTTTCTGTCGGGACCGGTAATCATGTTCATTTCTTCAAACATTTGTAAACCCAGCTCTTCTTGTCTTTCACTTCCTATGTATGGTATAGCTGTCTCCTTGTAAAATTCATAATCTTGATCTCCTAGAATTGTAATCATCTGGCCATTGAAGATAAACTTCAATTTTTGGTGTAAGCTTGAGGGTATGGCCCCTGCTGCATGAATCCAAGGTCTTCCCAAAAGTAGATTGAAAGACCTTGGGATGTTTATGACCTGGTATCGAATAGTAAAGTGCTAAGGGCCAATATTCACGGATAGATCAATCTTGCCTATAATCTCTCTTCTGAAACCATCAAAGGCCTTGACTGTTGTGGAAGAAGGCTTAATTGTAGATGTGTCGATGCCCAGCAAATCCAAGGTGGCGAGTGGGCAGACGTTCAGCAACGATCCGTTGTCAATGAGCACCCTGGTGACAATTATGTCATTACTCCTTACCATGATAAAGAGTGGCTTCGTATGTTTGTTCCCTTCCTCGCCCAATTCTTCAGCTGAAAATGAAATTTGATCTATTGCGAGGATCTAGTTAGTAACCAGTCCCATCTTCTCAGTTGGAATCTCCCGAGGGACTTTCACCTCATTTAAAGTGCGAAACAAAGCCTCCCTGTGTGGTTCAGATGCGATTAACAGGCTCATCAGCGATATTTGTGCAGGAGTCTTATTGAGTTGATCCATGATCTTATACTCACTCGACTTGATCATTTTGGTGAAGGTTGATAACCCCTCAATGCGTTCGACTGCCGTCTTATCATTCGAATCTCCCGTCATGACTTTCCTCCCATGCTCTTCTCTTGGGTGATAAATATTTCCCGATCGAGTAATGCCACCTACCAGAGGACCTGGTTTCTCCTGATTTACCAGGTGATAGTTAAATGGCATAGCCTTGTAATTTTCTGGTGGCAATGGTACGTAAAATGTGTACCTCTTCACCTCTGGAGTCCGGTCGCCAGTATAAAACTCAAAAACCTTAGGCTTCTTATCTGCATCAATGACATTGATAGCACAGTCATAAAAAATCATACCAATCATCGGCCCATGGTTGGGTAAGGGATTATTGTTAACATTAAGAACTGAGGCTTCCACAAAATCCAACTGCACTGTCCCTTCATCTATCAAGTCTTGAATCTTATTCATCAGTCTCCAGCATGCATCAGTCGAATGCCTCACTTGTCCACAGTGGTAGTCGCACTTTACTGCGAGGTCAAAGAATCTCAGTCAATATCGATCGCTAGGAAGTTCGTACCGTATCAAATTATCCCTTCGCAACTTCTTGAAGACTTGACTCAAAGGAACCGGTATCTTGGTAAATTGCCTATAAGTCCTATTAGTTTGAAATTGATCTCTGTACTGTTGCTGAGCGGGAGGTGTATTCGCCATAAAAGCAACTTGAGCATTTGGTCTGGCATTTGAATTTACCATACTAACCGTGTATTCTTTGGGCTTGCTGACGGCTGGTCTAGGACCAGATGATGATACAAGTGGTCTTTTATCTGTTGGGTCTTGCAGCTTACCAAAAGAGACGGAACTTTCAATCTTACACCAGGCCGCTACTACTTCAGCAAAACTGGATGAGGCCTGCCTGATAAGATGAGAGAAATAGGGCCTCTCCAAGGTGTTAATGAAAGTTGATGTGAGCTCTTTCTCAGTCATTGGAGTAGAGATTCTTTCAGCTAAGGACCTCAATCTTTGAGCGTATTCTTTGAACGATTCATTATTCTTCTTCCGTAGGGCAACCAAGTCCATCATAGTCGGGGGCTACTTCCACATTGAATTTATATTGTTCATAAAATGCTCGAGCAAGTTTCTCCCATGTATTTATCTGATTCAAATCAAGCTGGGCATACCAAGTCAGGGTCGGTCCGGTCAGGCTATCCTGAAATGTCTGTACCATGAGCGGATCGTACTGAACATAATTACCCATCTTCCTGACATATAACCTGGTGCGGAGCTTGGGGCAACCTGTTGTAAGCCCTAAAGCTAAGCCAAGTGACTGTAGGATTGAACTTAGAACACAAAGTTTAAGGCGATCGGATTCAGGTAAATGATCTGATCAAACCCAAATTATAAACTATTGAGAGAAATATTAGTAAAAATGACTTCGTAAACTTGAATTTAAGAAAATAAGTAATAAAATAGGAGATTATAAAATTTTCAAATTTTAAGCATAATAATTGCTAATTTCCGAAAAGGCGAAACGTGTAATCTAATAAATAATAAATTACTAGAGATAGATTATATGTATACTAAAAATTTTAGAATGACCAAAATAATAATTAAGAATGTTCACATGTACTCCACATGTATTTACATGTAGATAAAAATATGTGAAATTACCTAAATTGGCCAAAAACTAAGTAAATAATTAAAGAAAATTATAAATTAATTATGGAAAAATCAGAAGAGGATAGAATGATCCAAATCAAGTCGTGGCAGGTCAAGATCTGTAAAATAAAAATCAACTAATTAGAATTAGGCAACATAAAAGCCAAAAATCAAGGAAATTGGGTAAAGTCATGTCTAATTAATATATAATAATTACCAAAATCGTTTATAAATAGGGGAAAAATTTTCAGAACTCATTTGGGCAATGAGGAATTTGAGAAAAATCGAGAAACTCAAAAATTTAAGAGAAAATCCAGAAAACAAAAAAAAGAAAAAAAAAACTATGCAAATTAGGCAAGTAAGCCAAATCTACACCTCACCACTACTTGGGACTGAGTCACCACCACCACCTTACTCTAGACCCACCGTCTGGGCCACCGACAACCTTGGACTGGGTTTGGATGGCCAGAAAGCATCGAACCGAGTAAGTCCCTTAATTACCCTGATTTTGTATAATTTCGTAAAAATAGTTATTTTGCCCAAAAAATTATGAAACTTGTTATTTTGAGGTTTTATTGTATGTAGATTTAAGGAAAAATAGTGATTTAGTTTAATCACATCTGAAAATATAGGGTTCTTAATAAATTGAATAAAATTGAGCATGATTAGAACTAGAAATAAATAGGCTTAGGAGTATAGTTTGGAGCTCAATTTTTTTTTTCTGTAGGATGCTCATGTTATATAGAATAGTGCTATGAAGCCATTTTTTTTAAAATTAATTTTCAAAATTTTTAAGTTAATTTTTAGCCCTAAAATGATGGAAAAATTGGGTAATTTTGGGTTAATTAGGTGATTAAGGTACTAATTACTGATTTAGACAGTAATTAGATGTTTAGGGATGCTAATCTCTGATGTGGAAACCTAATCATAGCCTTTGAAGTATTAAGTATAGTTAATTTAGGAAATTAGGTAGTTAATGTAAGAAATTAGTAATATATGAAATTGAAAATTAATAAATCTAAAAAATTAGGGTTATTTAGATAATATTATAATAGAAATAAAAAATAATAATAAATCTAAAATAACATTTAATTTTAAGTAAATGTCTTAAAATGTAAGATTTTCTCACATCAGGAATAAATCTGATATCCCAATTAGGGTTAGCATGTACCGAATAGTTTAGAATACTAAATTAAGACCCAATAGGATATTTGAATACTCGAGCTTAATGTGATTAATGTCACATTAGGATTCAAGCATATATAAGGCTTAGGAATCCAACTTAAAATCTAATTTAGGATTCGAACCCCGAAATATAGTACAACGAATCATTAGTACGTAATAAGTATACATGAAAAAAATGAGTTAAAATATAACTTAGAATATGAATCCATAAAATATAAGTACTAAAAAAACCTATTTGTATTATAGGACACCTAGAGACAAATCAGCTTGCGACTAAGGGATCGAGTGATTGAGCGATTCTAAGTAAGTTGGGTTATTGCTTATTGTAATAGACTACTAGTTTTATGGTACTCGGAGACTTAGGATTGTATATGGTTGTGATTGTAAATAGTTTACGCATGTATTTGATGTATCTGAATTCATGTTGAATTTGTAATGTGAGTGATTTTGTGATTGATTGAATTGGTGTGAAATTGTTGAACACCCTAAATGAAATTTAATCTTATTTGACTCTAAGAACCAAAAATGTCATGCATTGCAACCCGTTAGTGGATCATAGGATTTTCCAACCAAATATCGACCCCTTCGAAAGGGATAGCGCAGGATTGCAAAATGGTCCCTTCTTCATCCTCAATCGAACTAAGTGACAGGAGAGGAGGTCGCGGCGAGGGTAAAGTCAATGGTTCGAAGATAGTCGCAGGAGGAGTGAGGTCTCCATTGCACAAGTTTGGGTTTGGTTGTGAGATGTTGCATAACATGGAACTCCTTAACCCAGATCAGAGCGGGTGAAATTTCTCTGATTTCACAACGGACCGGACGACGTTGTGCAATGACACTTGATTGTTGCATTACATGAAAATAATTGATTGATAATCTTGTTTGTGCTTGTATGCATTCATGAGTCTCCAATTCAACTTACTGAGCTATAGTTACTCATACCCTTATAGATCCTTTTGCAGGATCTGATCTTTGAGCAATTCAAGTAGAATGCCGTTTTACAATTGCCTAGAGGTTAATCTTTTTGAAGCTTGAGGTGTGAGAATCAAACTACTTAGTAGTGGTGTGTAGCTAGAGTATCTTTGTAATTAAGGATGAAAGACTGATAGTTATTATGTACATTAGCGAACTATTGTGTTTATGTAAAACTTTCTAGGAAGCTCTGTGGACTTACATATAATTATACATGTTTATTAGAAATTTGTAATATTTATCATAATTGTAGTATAAATGTTAATCGGACTGTTTACTTCAAAGCGAGGAGTCGTTGATACTTTGTGTAGATCATATCTATGGTAGGCACTGTGAGGCCAGTTACTATCATAGGATGGTTTACACGGCGGAACTATTGTGACTCTGTGACTTTGGGGCGTAACACTCGTCCCATTATATTTTTCGAATTCCGGTACCTTAAACTTCTCAGGATATGATTCCATGTCATATGCGGAAAACTTTGTGATCCCCGCTTGTTCAAATCCATCACACCCTACGAATGCCTTCATCTTCTCCGTGATCTGCTGTATCAATTTCTTTTCCAGTTCTTTCAAGCTATCTGTATTTAGCCCATGGTCAACAAGTCTCGGGGCCGCATATGTGTCAAGTTCGAAGGTCGGGTTATCTTTTGGGTAAACTCCTTCTGATTCGAATGGGTCTTTTTGATATTCGTGTTTTACTTTAAGAGCTTGTGTATTCTTCCCATAACAGGTTTTGGAACCTTCCTCATTAGCCAGCGTTGTAGCTCGTAGCAAAGAAATGTTGTCTGCTAGGAAGGTCATTTGTTTTGCCATCTTTTCTATAGCCCTTTCTATGGAACGAAACCTCAGCTCGGAGGCATCATTGATCTCAGGGTCTCCATCATTTCCTTGAGTGGTGGCCATCCTGGTCTGGGAACGTGTTCTAATTGAACTTCTCTGAAAGACTTGACGTTTGGGAGCTATCTTGAAATTTTACCTGATGTGGTTATTGAACAACTCAACAACGGGTTAGTACATATTACATTTTCCAAAAAAAAAAGTGGTTAATCGTACAAACATAAAATGCATGTCACACGAGTGTAATGAAAAATCAAGAATTGGGGGGAAACTTTGATGTGGCAAAACCTTACTAACTTTTATTAATTTTTGCAATTGTAAAGCTTTACACCTCTTATTCTGTTCATAAAAAATGAATTCTAATGAAAACATAAAAAACCTAAAATCTAAAATTTAATCTCCTAGTGGCTAGTAGGCTTATCCTACGCCTCTCTCTTCTTTCGAATCATGGGAGCTTGCTCTTTTTTACCCTTGGTCTTCTTCAGATGTGCTTCCAATGCCTTTATCTTCTGATGATACTCCTTGCAACGGCTTTCCAACTCCTGCTCTCTTTTACTCGTCCTCTCTGGTTTAGCTTGAACTTCCCTCTTCTCTTCGTTGTCTTCCATATCTTTCAGCCCTTTTAGTTGGTGATAAAGAAATCTTTTGGTTGTCTGGCTCCTGGCCGTTATCCCTTTAGTGGTAGGGGTGGTCTTTCTCGTACACCAAAGAGCTCGGATGCTCTGAAGCTTGGTTACTTTATCAACCATCGTCACACTAGGGTTAAGGAAGTCTAGCGAGGCAGCTTCTAATGATGGTCTGAGGATCATGTCCTTAATGAGTCCATTGGCTGGAACGTATGCGGTGTAGAGGTTGAAGCCGATCAGAGGAACCGCTTTGAAGTCTCTACATCCTCTTATCATTTCCTTGCTTGCAAACCACCTGGGTGTCAACAACAACTCTTCTGCTTTCATACTCTGAAAGTATTGGACTTAGTAGCGGCTAGCTATATTTTTTGGCGGCTCGATTCTTTCTCCAAAAGATTTGATGAGATCATATTGCTAAGTAAACTCGGCCCGATTAAAATCAAGTTGGTAACTTCTCATGTGGCTAACGAACCAGACCACCAGTAAGACCATATTAGTTTTCAGATCTCCTCGTTTCTTTTTCTTGAGTTGGTTTAGTGACCGGATCTGCTCGGCCAGAAGAGCCGGGACATATGATTTCCCTTCAAGGAATTGGGCTATGAGTTCTACAATTTTGAAATGGACTCGACGTCTTTCATCAGGGAACAGGATGGTATTAAAGACTACCAGTATAAAAGCGTTGACCCGGTACTAATGCCATGTTACGCCCCGAAGTCGCGAAGTCACAACAGTCCCGCCGTGTAAACCATTCTATGATAGAAACTGGCCTCACAGTTCCTACCATAGAGATAATCTACACAAGGCGTCGACGACCACTCGCTTTGAAGTAAACAGTTCGATTAATGATTATACTACAAATATGATAAGTAACTCAAATTACTATTAAACGTAGATAATCATATAAATAAGTCCACAGAGCTTCCCAGGAAGATTTACATAATAACTACAGTTTACTAATTTATAGAATAACTAACAGTCTTCATCCTTTAACTACAAGGTCAGTCTAGTTACACATTAAGCTAAATAACTTGATCCTCACACCCCTGGCTTCAAAAAGACTAACCTCTGGATAATTGTAGGGCGGCATGGTACTTGAAGAGATTACAAATCAGAACCTGCAAAAGGATCTATAAGGGTATGAGCAACTTCAGCTCAGTAAGTTGAATTGGAGACTCATGAATGCATACAAGCACAAATAGGGTTATCAAACAATTATTTTCATGCAATGCAACAATCAAGTGTCATCGCACAACGTAGTCTGGTTCGTTGTGAAATCAGAGAAATTTCACCCGCTCCGATCCGGGTTGAGGAGTTCCATGTTATGCAGCAGCTTACAACCAAACCCAGGCTTGTGCAATAGAGACCTCGCTCCTCCCGCGACTACCTTCGAACCATTGACTTCACCCCCGCCGCGACCTCCTCTCCTGTCACTTAGTTCGACCGAGGATGAAGAAGGGACCATTTTGCAATCCTGCGCTATCCCTTTCGAAGGGGTCGGTATTTGGTTGGAGAGTCCTATGATCCCCTAACGGGTTGCAATGCATGACGTTTTCGGTTATTATGGTCGACTAAGATTAAATTCCGGTTAAGGTTTTCAAATAAGTTCATACCAATTAAATCAGTCACAAAATCACTCACAGCACAAATTCCAGCACGAATTCAGATACATCAAACACATGCGCAAACTACTTACAAACACAAGCATATACAAGCCTAAGTCTCCGAGCACTACAAAACTAGTACTCTGTTACAATAAGCAATAACCCAACTTACTTGAATTTGCTCGATCGCTCGATCCTCAAATTGCGAGCTGATTTGTTTCTGGGTGTCCTATAATGCAAAGAGGTCCTTTTAGTACTTATTTTTATGGATTCTTATTCTAATTTATAATGTAACTCATTTTCCTCATGTATACCTACAACGTATTAATAATTCGTTGTATTTTATTTCGGGGTTCGGCTCCTAAACTAGATTCTAGTTTTAATTCCTAAGTCGTAATTAGGCTCGAATCCTAATGTGACATTAATCACCTTATGCTCGGGTATTCAAATATCCTATTGGGTCGAAATTTTGGTATTCTAACTATTCGGTACACTCTAACCTTAATTGGGATATCGGATTTATTCTCGATGTGTAAAAATCTTACATTTTAAGATATTTACTTAAAATTAAATATTAATTCAGATTTATTATTTTTCTGATTTCAATTATAATATTATCCAAATGACTTTATTTTTTTAAATTTAGTAATTTATATTTTCACATATTCCTAATTTCACATATTCTTTACCTAATTTCCCTAATTAACCATAATTAGTACCTAAAAGCTAGGATTAGGGTTCCACTGCAGAGATTAACTTCCTTAATCATCTAATCAAGATCCAAATCAGTAATTAACATCCTAATTACCTAATTAATCCCAAATCACCCAATTTTACCATCATTTTAGGGCTAAAAATTAACTTAAAATTTTTGAAAATTAATTTAAAAAAAAGGGCTTCATAGCATTGTTCTACATCATATGAGAATCCTACAGAAAAATTTTGAGCCCCAAACTACATCCCTAAGCCTATTTAATTTCCGGTTTAATCATGCTCGGTTTTGATCAATTTCTTAAGAACCCTATATTTCCAGACATAATTAAACTAAATCAATATTTTTCCCTAAATCTACATACAATAAAACCTTAGAATAACAAGTTTCATAATTTTCTGGGCAAAATAACTAATTTTACAAAATTATACAAAAATCGGGGTGAATAAATGACTAACCGGTTCAAAGCTTTCTGGCCGTCCAAACCCGGTCCAAGGCTGTCGGCCGGTCCAGACGCTGGTCCTAGTGTAGGGTGGTGGTGGTGGTTCGGTCCCTGGTGGTGGTGGGTGGTGGTTCTAGTTCATCTTGCTAATCTGCACAGTTTTTTTTTTTTTTATTTTCTGGAATTTCTCTCGATTTTTCTTGTGTTTCGATTTTTCTCAGATTACAAACTGTCCAAATGTCTTCTGAGAATTTTTTCCTTATTTATAGACAAACATAGTAATTAATGTGCATTAATTTGATGGGATTTTTGCTCATTTCCTTAATTTTAGGCTTTTAGTTTGGCAAAATCTTATTGGCTAATTTTTTTTCTTTTCAGTCACGACCTGATCTAGTTGCAGGTATCTTCTTCTGATTTTTTTATAATTATTTTGTATTTTTCTTTAATTATTTACTTAATTTTCGGCCTATTTTAGCAATTACGCGTATTTTTATCTACACGTAAATACATGTAGGGTACACGTGAACATTCCTAAATATTATTTTGGTCATTCTAAAATTTTTAGTATACATATAATCTATCTCTACTAATTTATTAGTTATTATATTACACTTTTTGCCTTTTCGGTAATTAGCAGTTATTATGCTTAAAATTTGAAAATTTTATAATCTCCTATTTTACTACTTACTTTCTTAAATTTAAGTTTACAGGGTCATTTTTACTGGTATTTTGTTAAATAGTTTATAATTTGGGTTTGATCGGATCCTTTAGCCGATCGCCCTAAACCTTGGGTTTTAAGTTCAAACCTATGGTTACTTGGCTTGGCTTTAGGGTTTACATGCCACGCTTCTAAATTTGTACAAAAAACCTCGCACTTTTCTCTGTGCTTCAATTCGTTAGAAAACCAATCCATGACATCCTCTAATCGAATGGTCTTTCCTTGATTTAGAACACGATTTATTTCGGTTTTTCTAATTCCCAGCAACTTACTGAAGATCTTTGGTGCTGCAGCTTTCAATTCTAGGACATAAATATCATTCGTGATTGTAGGAGCCTACAACAATTGGGAGTATTCTTCTACAGTTGGGCTTAGCTGATGTAGGCCCATACAGAAACTGGTGGATTCGGGCTCCTAAAGGTAGACTAAGGCCCACACTAGAGTGATGTTTACATGGATCTTCTATAGAGAGAGGATGGGTTGAATCTTATTCTTAATAAACTCCTGTTTATCTGGGTTGAAGAGTCGAAACCACGTCTGACGCAACTTCTGTGGCCAATGCGGTAGGTGGACATGAATGTCTTCAAAAGGCCCTTGACTTGGTCCAGCTATGACTAATCAAAATTAAAATTACAATTACAATGTATTCTAAACTTTACATAAAAAAAAATTATTACAAATTATTTACAAGGGAAGATTACAATTATAATCACAACTTCACGACTGCTTTTATCAATGTAGGTTCGCCACATCATAGGTCCTTGTGATTTTTGAAAAAGTTTTTGTGTAATATAAAGGGTAGGTTCTAAAGGTCCTTAAGTTCTGCAACCATTACGTATTTTAAAGCAATGATTCTGTGGTCACATTTGAACTTGAGTGGGGTAGCTTGATCGGCCCCAGAAGGTGGTTACCCCATAACATCCGAAGCCTATATAATGGCCCCCCTCCTAAGGTCCTAAGACGGCCTAGTTTTGACCGTGTCTAACATGCATTTATGATGTAGAAAAGAAAATAAAATAAATAAAAGTAAAAAAAAACCCTAAAATTCCCCCTTAACTAAATTGCCACAGATAAAAAATGTTAGTAAAAAAAACAAATAAAATAAACAAATACATAACATGAAATACCTAATTTTTTCATTATTTTTGTTATTTCATCTTTTTTTTTTTTGAAAAATAATCCTATTTTCGGCAACTTCTAGTAGCTAGCCCTCTAGCGGTCCCCAGTGGAGTCGCCAAACTGTCGAGTCTGATTTTTCGGTTTTTGTTTAAAATTGATTTCTCATTTCTTGATTAATACTAAACCCTAACCCATTTAATATTAATTCTCGACTAAAGAAATTGAGAAATTCCGGTTTCTTATTAAAAATAATTTTTTGGAGTCACCACTCGACTAAAGTGGGGAAAAGAAAAAGAAACCGTAACCAATTAGGTGGATTGATTATGATTTGGCTACCGATCTTTGATTTCAATCTGAATTCAGAACTAGAGGGTTCCGAATTCAGGGGCTAACTTATTAAACCTTAACGGGTACCACTATCTATTTATCGAAATTAGGATTATTTTTCTAACTATAATAATAAATAAATAAAATCAAAAGAAAAAAAAAAACCTAAGTTTCTACATATTTTATCATCGCCCCGAAGGTGTCTATGTACTCGCTAGCCGGGATTAGACAATCGTAGTTCTTTTTGAAAAATTTAGTATGTTAATTAATTTTAATTTTTGAAAACTGACCTAGTTGACGTTATTATCAATTCAGTTTTTCTTAAAGAAAACTCTAAAAGGGTCTTAATTCACTAAGCTTTTTATTCTTATTTTATAAGAAACTCCCTAAAAGTCAATTTTTTAAAACGGGATTTTTATTATTTTTTATTTCCTAATGAAATTTCTAAGTGAGAAAATCCTAAAAATATACCTAATCTTAAAAATTCCTAGACTAATATACATATATTATTATTGAACAATTATTTTCCTAAATAGATTAGTAATATTACGTAACTTACTTAATATATAAAAAACTAATACTAATAAGTCATCTAAACTAATATAGTTATATACACATATACTACATCAAATAACTAAGGAACTAATAATATAATGATAATAATGATAAATAAATAAATAAAAGAATGAAATAAATAAAATAAAATAAGAAAACTAAGATTTGGAAAAACTGCACCTGGCTTGTTCTTGCACGATAATGGCGCAGACGGAGCAGCGACGATATCGGACTGTGGAGTGTACAAATCGACTTCGGGGCTTGCTCTTATGGATTCATGCAAAGTTACAGTAGTGGAGTAGCGGTTGCTATTTTTTGATGGAGTAGACAGCGACGGCATTCTGGCGATGTACAGACGATTGCGGCTGTTACGTATAGATCTGCTCAGGCGTTGTTGTCGCGCACGCGCTGCTGTGTTGAGGTGCTGCAGTGTGGACTTTTGTGTGGTGATCGAGTAGCGACTGTTGCTTAGTTTTGGCTATTGTGAAACTAGCATGATTGGAGACAACGTCAAGCTTGTTAAGACGTGAAGGTGACTACTTGGATGTTATAGCTACGTGAATTTGGATGCTGGAATTGGATTGGTGGCTTCGAGTGAGGTCTTCTTGTTGGACGTAGTTGGTTTTCGTCTGGACTTCAGCTTGCATCAGGAGACTTTGGATTGATGCTCGGAAGTTGGACGTTATGGGGCTATTTATCGATGAAGTGCAGTAGTGATAGGACGTACGGATGATTGGCTGATTGGTTGTTATTGGCTTTACATAAGGAAATTTGGCCGCAATCAGGCTCCTATTTTTTCTTTCTCCCTGTTTTGACTGCGTGAAATGTTTATATAGTCTAACCGAATCATATCATATCATATGTAATTATATTTGATTCGTTAATTAAATTAGATTCAAATTTAATTCAAATTTGATTTAACTAATATTCATAAAATTTGATTAGATATGAATCCGATTTTAAATCTTGCTTCTGTAAAGACAGAAAAATAAAGACATAGGTGCCTACTGAGACTCGAACCCGTGACCTCCAACTAAATCCACCCAAATACTTTGCTACTTATCCGTTAGGTCGTTGGTCTATGTTTTGACATTCATTACAATTAAATTATATTTAAACTATCTGATTCTCTAAACTAAAATTTTTAACTAAACTAAAACTAACATTAAAACTTATTCCTAATATAAATTACTTTCTAAAAATCTACGAAATTTTTATGATTTTTCCTTTTCTTATTTTTTTGGTATTTTCATCATTTGTTAATTTTTATTATCTTTCTATCTTTTATTAATTTTTATTTTTTTTTGTTTTTTTTTTATTTTTTTGAATTAGGACCCTTTTTGTAAAAATAAAAAATTAAGACTTCAGAGAGGCAAAAATTAGGTATCTACAATGGGGTTTTGGGTTATGCATGCAACTGATATTGATTGATAACAACGTAAAATACTGTTAAATGTGAGATAATTGATTGTTGCATTATTGGAATGATTTGTTCATAATGTTTAATCACCTCATAAATTAATTTAATCATATTCAACTCAACTAAAATTAAATAGATCATGCATAAAGCACGAACATTGCATATAATGTTCCGGCCGTTACCTTACGTGGTTGGTAATGAAGGGCTTTGGAGGGATGGATTCTCATATGGTTTGATTAGTACAGTGTAGGAGTATTGGTACAACAACACCCTACCCTTAGCTCACGGGTTTTATTGGCGCTAGAGACGCTAACCGTGGATGGCTGGGGGTCGTGTCTAGAGACCACTATTGTAGGGTGTGAGCGTGGACTGTGGGAGCCAGCTCACCGCTAGACCTGGATATTTGCATACTGTTGACTGTTGGAATTAGAAATCTGTTTTGTGAAATAGGGAATTCATATATATATATAATGATATAAGGTTAAAAACCTAGGTGCTAGAGCCAGGTTGTGATTGGTGCTAATGTATCTCCAATCCTTGCTTCGGAGGGCATTAAATCCGATATTATATGCAGTACCAGTCAACTGCATATATACTGTTTAGTATACTGCTTGTTCATGCATTCATATGTTTGGTGATAAACTGTTTGATAACTTGATTGTGGGTATAGTATGAGGGATAACTTATTAAGCTCTTGTAACTTACCCCTCAATAGTTTTCTCTTGCAGGTTGCTAGATGATCGGGCATACGTTAAGAACTAAGGGTTGAGTGCTAACGTCGAGATGCATAGAAGTTAGACTCTGAGGACAGATTATATGGTTCATTTGAATTATTATAAATATAATTATTAATACTATATTTAAATTTTGTGACTTTAGTAAGTTTGAGTTTTAGAACTTTACTACCTAATCTTATTGTTTGGTAGGGGATACCGATTCTCTGCGGTTCTAATGGATTGTGACTTATCGGATATTCATAGTCATATATATGTGGTCGTCAGTTAATTAAATAAATAAATAAAAACTTTAGTGACTAATTATTTAGAATCTTGCAATCTCTGACTTGTAAGATGATTTTCAAATCAGGGTGTACACATGATATGAAAAGTTTAGGCAATCCTACTAGGCTCTTTTTAGGGTCATGATAGTTTTAGTTATTAATTACTTGATAAATTGAGTTGCTAGATAATAGGAAGATTAATTAGTACTAGTATTTATATTCATTTCTAATAGAGACAACCTTATACTCATCTATGTTATAAAACAATAGGTATACTTACCTGTTGAACCAAGTTAAGGATAGGATATAGGATTATAAATTTTAAAACTCGAAAGCTTTGTTTAGAGGTGATCACATCGGGTTTGCTTACAAGTAGCTACTACTCTTTCATCAAAGGAAAGCCATGATGCTTCACAACAAGTTTTAAATAAGCAAGAAAGAGCTTAAAGTTCAGCATATTTTTAAGATTTCACCAACATATGAGTTAAGCTCTCAAACTATGTTTGTCAAGTTGGAGCATGACAAAGCTCAACTCAGGTTAGCCTGAATATACATAATTTGGCATAGTTGCTCTATGCATAAGGAGCGTTGGATTTCCTTAGGTTAATGAGACAAGCAACTTAAGTCAACACAACACAAATTGTATAGATCAACTCAGATGTTTTGGACTTTCTTGGCATGGAGAAGTTCTTGACTCTATTATGTAAAGAGCTCGATAGTTTAATAGAGTTGGCATGTGCACTAGGAGCAGTTACGCATGTGGATTGCTCAGGCTTGCTACTCGATTTTGTTATATTCTTTAAGTTGTAGTGTAGCTCAATTAAAGAGCATAGGAGCCATGTAGCCATGGAAAGTAAGTCAGCATGTAGATGGGTAGTTGCTCGGTACACTTGGAGTATTTCGACTTGTAGTTATTGTAATGAGAAATAAGAGCTGCTTTTTGCTACTTCTGGTTAAAGAAACTCAGCTTAGGATTAGTATTTAACTACTCAACAAATATTTATGTCCACTTAGCACTCGGCATGGATTTATTGTAGATTGGAACTTGGAGATCACTAACAAGTCTTAAAGGAATAAGTTCAGCTTGGCTTTTGTGGGGATTGTCAATGAAATTCATAAGGTAGCTCCAGATTGATCAACTTAGTGATGTTGAGCCACACTATAATACCCCTTACATGGTTGGAGTAGGAACTTTAATCATCGAGGTATTTGGTGTACTAGCTCGGAGTATGTCGAAACTTCAAAGTTAAGCATGCTTAAACTGCATTAGTCCCAAGATGGGTGACCTTTTGAAAAGCTGTTACACCAAAGGACAAAACCGTACAGCATTTTACACCAAAGTGGATAATATCTCAATGAAAGGAGTTTCGATCGGGTTGTTACATACATTGCCATGGAAGTAAACCAACTTGATTTTAAATAATATCTTGGCAACGACCAAATGTCTAAGTGCTTGGAAGCTTAGCAAATAGCTTGGATACAGCAATTATCCTTAACCGTACGAAAGAGGTTAGCTTAGAGACAACTAGTAACAATAATTTGGTGTACTTATTTGGAATGACAAGAGCTTAAATATCGTTCAGCTCTGCCTTCCGTTTAGTGCTAACCGATGGACGTTCCAAAGGAGCTTGGATCAACTTGTCATTTTTGAAGTTAGAGGCTGTACTATACATTACGTAGTCCTTCAGTAGCTTCGCATATCAATGTTGGCATTCCACTTAGAGCTTATAGAACATATCAATATAGCAAAATTAAGCTAAGAGCTTTTTGTACTCTATTGCATCAGGTCTTCATTTCACAAACATCATTCATTTGGAATATGGATTGCTCAACTTGGCTAAAGGAACATAACCTTTTTTGCATTTAGCTTGATAATGGAGGTTGGCATTCCTCATGGATTTGCCATGATAGCTTGGCCATAGATATATATATGTTGGGGCAAAGTTTCTGTTTATTTATATATTATGTTAACGATCGTATTTTGTCTAAGTCCCTAATGTCGATTTAGTATGCTACAAATCCTTTATATTATTAGTACGATTTATTATTGTTATTGATGTCTTCGGGACTTAATTATTTTATTACTTTCATATTATGTATATATATGGCATATCATATATTATGTAGAATGTTCGTTTTATTTGTCGATAATTACTTTGTTATTTCTTACGAGTTTTTATAAATTATATTATTTTTCCAGTTAAGTACGTATTACTTATTGCCATATTGATTCAATAATCTATATTTTCATGTATCCATTTTATACTTTCTTGTATATATATAGATATGTTATGTTATATATATATATATATATATATATATATTATGTACTTTACGAGTTTCTATAAAAAATGATCTTATTTATACATATAGTTATATCATCTTTTTAGTTTAATCATATTATGTTATTATTATTTGACTTAATGATTTCTTTCGAGACCTTAATTGAATAGATCATAAGCTCTTAAATAACTCTTAGGTAGGACTTAGTCTTAGAATGTAAGGGTAACATGCTATTTGTTTTCTTTTAGATTTATGATGTTCGATTTCCCTTATCAAGGTTTGAGTTCTGTTTAGGTTTGAGATCAGCGTATTGTATTCGATTTTAGAGTGATTCCAAGTACATGGTGTTGGTTGTTAGTTGTTGCTTGTGTTTGATAAGAATTAGTAATTGAACAGGACTAAATTTATATTCAGCCTAATTAATTTTGTTTGCTGGTTTTGCTTAACGCATTCGCTTTAGGGGCCTACAATGGCAATTCCTTAAAGGAGCAATTGTTGATCATGTGTAGGGATTTTCTAGTGGACTTTCACACCGAATGACGCAGCTAGTATATTAGCTTTTGTACTCTGGTTTATAGACGTAAAGGACTTAAAGGAAAACGTATAATTATATCTACCTATATATGTGGGTAAAGACCAAGTATGGCGGGGTTATGAATAGCTCTTTGTTGTTTTGTTGGCCTAATACAAGATAACTAAACTGTTGTTTGCATTATTCTATTATGTTTGCATTTTTGTATGTGAACGATCTGGCTTGGTACGCGTATGTATTTGAAAACCTATATTAGGCTTCGGCTCATTCATTTCTTTTTCAGGTACCGAATCTGAGGACTTTTTTATTTATGATGAGACGTTTGTCAATAACATTCAAGAAGAGGATAGAGTCAAGTATTTATATTTCTATGATAACTAGATAAGGTGATATCTATGTTACTGATGGTTCATGTTTTGTTGAGGATTATATTCTTTTGAGGAGATGGATTTCTTTTGAAATATGAGGATTTTAGTTATTGATTTTATGGTATGTTGTTGGCTGTGAGTTGATACGTTTCTAAACTCTACTGACTTTTCTAATTTTATGAGTTTATGAGTGGATGCAATTCTTACTCCCTTGTGAATTTTTGTATACTATGTGATATGATTCCTTATACTAGCCGGAATATATAAGGGTAGTAGCGCCATTTAAGGTCTCAGGGTGTTACACTTAATATGTTCTTCAATTTGACTTGTAACCAAGCAACCGTACATAGCGCCGCTAGAGCATCCCGATCATGCATTGCCTCGCTCGGCTTTCACACTTGGTCTTGAAAAGCTCGGATTTACCGTAGATGTGGAGTTGCTACAAATCGGCTTTGCATTTGAGGAGCTTGGTTAAGGAGCTCTCGGCCACAAATCAAATAACGTGGCTCGTTGCAAATACGCTCCATCAAATATGATTGAGCACATATAGTCCAAGGCGGTTAAATTATACAAAGTGTGCCAAGCAAGATCTCTTCGGCGGAATACTTGGTCAAATTGATGATGTTCGTCCCCGTTACTTGGATATCTGGACCTGTCATTAGAATGTGAAGAACGTGGAGAATTCATAAAGGAAATCCAACATAGAGATTGAGGAAAACAAAATTTGCGCATGCATCTAGCTTGCGGCTGGTGACTAACTTCATAAAATTCAAGAATTTTATAGGTGAAGGCGTGGCGGTTACTAAGTCGTTTTCATTCTTTTAAAATGCAAACGTTTCTAGAAATCTCTATTTGGAGAGTTTGAGACCTCAGTAACAGTAAAGATATAAATGAAAGGCACATTAACAACCAGATTCACACCAAATTTTTGGTTAGAAGAAAGAGGGAAGTCTAAGAAACTAATTAACTTCTCAAGCTACAAACGAGTTTTCTGGATTTGGAGAAAAATAGAGAAAATATGTTATATTGAATTATACTTGTAGAAATCCAATAAAGGAAGAAATATTTCACTGGTAATTTTGGGAAAAATCGTTCAAGATTATGACAATGGATGGCCCTTTTTTTTCTTCAATTTCTACATATGGCTGTTGATTAGTGATTTTCATTATATACAAACACCTAAAAAATAGAAAAATGCTATGAGAGGTGTCAAAAGGTACTTTAGTGTGATTATTTCGATGTTTAGGTTTACTCTTTTATTATGAAACTAAAGTTGTCAAGTGATTATAAGAGTTAGAGAATAAAAGAGGGTTTTCTTACTTGGGATTCTTATCCTGCATTTATAATAGACAAGTGGATACTTGTACTTAGATTAAGCCTTAAGAGTTGAGCTTAAATCTCGATATTATTGATTTAAGTTTTTGGCCTCTCTTACTAAAAAACGCTATTAACAATAACAACTTATGACAACTATATAAGTGATCTTAGGCATTATTTTGGTGTATAGTAAAATTATAAACTATAAGGTATATTATATACTTCCATGTCCATCGAAGAGCTATTGGTTTTCTATTTCTTACTTCATGATGCACTATTGATTCCTGTACTTTAGTTATAAAAAAAAAAAAATGCCTACTCTCTTGAAGTTTAGTGTTGATCGAGAGGATATTCTGTATGAAAACATTCCTGGTCCGTTTTACTTCGATAAATAGATTAAGACAGTAATATAATAGTGATTATTGAGAAACATATGGAATGGACTTATAAGATTGTTATCTAGTGATTTTGATTTTAATAAGGATATTTTGAAGGAAAAAAAAAAAACCATTCCAGTATTAAATTATTTTACATAAGTACGAGTAATGAATAGCTATTCAATATTTTTTTATTACAGGGAATTATTATAAAAATACTATTTGAGTTTGAAATGCAACTAAATATCGAGTTCTTTTGTTAGGAATAAGACTATTAAGAAATTGCTATGATAAGGAAGCGAACATGCAGTTACTTCTCACTTATGCAATGAAAAAAATATATATATACGAAAGGAAGGTTATTCTTATGCTAAATTTGATGATTGATTTTGCATTGCCTTTATGATTACTATTTATCTTGGTGGCTTCAATGAGAATGCAAAAGTATCTTACTATTCCTTAATTAACGTAGCCACTTGCTCCTCTTAATTCTTCTAATTAAGCTCATCAACACACTGGATTATCGTCTAACTAAAACTTGTAGTAAGTGTCATGACTTACTGTTGCATAAAATTTCATCCAAAGAAATGTACGATGCATGGTGACTTCATGAGAGGAAACTTATGGAAAGCTATCATACTGATTCAAAATTGAAGCAACAGTCATCATCACCAACAAAGCTATCATCATCACCATTTTTTTTTTTTTTTTTGGGTTGGCGCACATTGTTTCTTCCCCTTCCTCATTAGATTTTTTTTTTTTAAGTTCCTTTTTCTATAATCACGATTGCTTGATTTTTCTCAGGAAAATCTAAACTTTTCACGAGTCAAGAGCAAATAAATAACTAATATTTATCATTCATTTCTTCTTTCTATATGTTATATTAACATTTTAGACCTTTAACATACTACATGTTTGAATAGAGACTTCACAATAGATTATATATGCAATATATAAGTTAGACAAAATAAATTTTATTACTAAGAGATAGAGTAATTCCCCTTTGACAAATTAAAAACTGTTTCCAATATTAAACAAATATTATTATCAGTAAGGATTCATCAACTATGTTATGATGCTCACTTACTACTATGATGCCTAGTTTACACTATGATGCTCGCTTGCTATAATCATACATAATCAACACTATAACGTTCACCTACTACGACTATGCATAATTGGTGGTCATATACTATAATGATGCACGATTTATTGTATGATGCTATCTTGCTTGAATGATGCATGGTCTGAGGTACAATACTTACTTACTACCACTAGAGTTACGTAAGCAATGCGGGTCATATTAAGCTATAGATTGAAAACAGAATGTAAAAAATAATTCAAGTTTTAGGAAAAATAAAAGGAGAAGATATCGAATATATATACCATCCAATCCATAGTAGTTTGTTTTTGGGAAAAGATATAGATTGGCAATTACCGTTTATCTTCTTTTATGTTGTTTCCCTAGATTTTGATTTGATTAATTCTCTTCTCTCTTTCTCTTACTTTGCATAAGTAAAGCCATTTTTCAGTTTACTTTCAAAATTAATTTTGGAGAAACGCTATATTTATTCCTATAACCTTGATATAAATATTCATAACTACCCGTTAATGGAACCCATATCATGTTGTGTTGAGATTTGACTATCTAATGGATCTTTTTTGAGATATGAAAGTTTTTTAAAATTTTAATTAGTTATGTTGGATAAAATTTGACATTGATTATATACTATATTCTCTAGTTTTTATTATTAAAAAAATCTTCGTTCATATCGAATTTCAATATTATGACTTACCAAATTTATAATTTATTTTCAAGATATTAATGACCTCCTTAATTTATTGGAAAAAAAATGAATAACGTTTTATTTATTCTCCCTTTCTCTCTATCTTTAAGCTATCGATTATGAATATTATAGATAAAAATATTAAACTGCAAAAGCATAATAAAGATTGACCTACTCAATCCAACTCAGTTCAATCTGACCCCTCAATAAAACTGATTGAAATCATCCCTTTGACTCTTATTGACAGTGATTTCGGTTCAACTCAATTGACTCGACTAGTCTAACTCGGTTCCTATAAGAACGATCAAGTCTTTCGAATTAAAATATATAATTTTCTCTTATATTTTTTAGAAAATACACTAATTTACTAAAATAAATAAACTGTAAAACACTTTTAACTTTCAATTCCTAAGGACATAGGTAATTTTTATTAATTTATAAATAAATTAAATTATATTATAATATTTTTATTAATCCCCATTCAATCTCAGTTGACCCATCATTCCTTAACCCTTTCTCACTCTCAGGTTAACCTTCTAGTCCGAATTTGATAACATTGTTTTTAAAAGTAAGAGTACAAGACATTGTCATCATGTAAACACAATTGTTATCATCAATGTTCTTATTTGTGACAAGGTTAGGAATTTTTATTATATACCCTAATCCCCAAAACAACCTTTTAATTTTGTGTTCATCCTTAGCCTACATGATTTGCCTCGCTTGCATAACTCTAGTGGTAATAGGTAAGTATTGTACCATAGATTGTGCATCATCATAGCAAGAGAGCATATTTGCACAAACCGTGCATCATTATAGTAGGTGAGCACCATAGTATAGACCATGCATGGTCATAATAGGTAAGCATTATAGCATTGATCATGTATGGTTACAGTAGGTGAGAATCATAGTGTAAACTATGCATCATTGTAGTACGCGAGCATCATAACACAATTCGTGCATCCTTGCTCATAATGGTATGATTTCAACATTTGAAGCAATTTTGAATTTGTCAGAAAGAAATTACTTTGTTTCTTAGCAATAGAATTTATTTTGTCTAACTAACAAAGGATGTATATAATATATTGTGATGTGTCTATTCAAACATGTAGTATGTTAAGGATCTAAAATTTTACTAGTTATTTTACATCCAGGAAGAAGAAATAAATGGTAAATACTAGTTATTTATTTGGTATCGACCCATGAAAATTTTAGATTTCCCTGAACTCATAAGGAAAAAAATCAAGTAACCGTGATCATAGGAAAAGTAAGTAAAGGAAAATTCTATTGAAGAAGGGGAGAATGAAAAAAAAAAAAGAGAAAGAAAGAAAAAAAAAAAACCAACAATGCTCGCTAAGAAAAAAAAAACAGTGATGGTGATATTTTTGTGAGTGATGATGACTATATAACTATGGTATACCATGTTGCTTCAATTTTGAATCAATGTGTAGCTTTCCATAAGTTTCCTCTCATGAGGTCACAATGCATCATAATTATATTTTGGATGAAGTCTTAAGCAACGTTAAGTCATGACGCTTGCTACAAATTTTAATTAGATGATGAACCAATATGTTGATAAGCTTAACTAGAAGAATTAAGAGGAGCAGGTAGTTTCACGAATTAAGGAATAATAAAATACGATTGCATTCTTGTTGAAGCCATCATGATTAATAGCAATCATAAAGGCAATGCAAAATCAATCATCAAATTGGACATAAAAATAACCTTTCTTTTGATACTTCCTTCGTTACGTAAGTGAGAACTAATAGCCTGTTCACTTTATTATGATAGCAATTTCATAATAATCTTATTTTTCAAAAAAAAAAAAAAAGAAAACAAACTTGTTATTTAATGGAATTTTAGACCCATAGTAGTAATTCTACAAGAATTCTCTATCATAAAAAGTATTGAATAGTTATTCATTACTCATACCCATGAACTCCATCACAAGTGATCATTTTGAACCATCCCTCCATGGGCTTTTCCTAACTTTGCACAAACTTGTGTGAATCTACTGGATATCTCTTAAGATAGTATGACTTCCACCACTCATTTACTTCCATTCTAATTCTATTGCTCCAATCCTCAGTCACTTTTTACAACTGGAAAATTCTTTTGTTTCGCTCCCTCCAAATAGCTCTGGTAGTAGACAAAACGAAGGCGTGCTTCGGAGCTATGAGTTGCTTCCAATTGTTCCACTTCATTTTTGGAACTCAGTAAGAGAGAAGTCCTGATTAGTGGTTGTAATATTTAATCGCTTCCATATTTCCTGATTATGGCTGTAATTTTTAGACACTTTCCTCTGCATTCCGACATAGAGGGCATTCTACGCTAACATTGATTCCTCACTTCCGTAGATTGTCCCTTATAGGAATACCATTATGAAGGATTTTCCAAATCAGCATTAGAATTCTTAGGATTGTTGGAGTTTCCCAAATCCATTCCCACATCTCCTTCATGTCTTGTTGCATCTCCTCCAAGCACAGACATCGATAGGCAGATTAGAAAAAAAGTTTAACATTCACTTCATCAGGCCATGTGCAAACATATTCCACCTCCTCAATGTCATGAAGGATAACTTAACCTAGTTTCTCTCTGATGTGATCAACAATAGGGTAGCCGATGATGTTTTCCTTCCAGCAGTTAGGACCGTTCCATACTTGACTAACCTCGATAACGTCATCAAATCTATTTAAAGGACCGTAAAGCCACTTCAGTACACATCCATCCATCATCTAATTATCAATCCAAAAGCTAGTTGTCTTACCATTTTTTAGTCGAATGAAGGCTTTGTCATAACCCAATTCATAGCTCTGATAAGCTCCTTAACAAGCTTCAAACCTCTCCTGCTCCTTAGGTATAAGCAATCTAAATTATATCTTTGCTTTAGAGGTCTGGTCCATAGCAGATTCCCTGTTTGTACTTGCCAAGCCACCTTCACCAGGTTCACCCTATTTCGTCTCTTTATGTCCAAAGCTCCCAAACCTCCAACTTCCTTGTAAGCTTTCACTTTCGCCCACCCGATTCAGTGGATCATCTTTGCTTCGATCGAGGATCCCCATAGAAAATCTCTATGGACTCTATCCAGCTTCTATGTAACACTCATAGGAAGTGAAACCGCTTGAGAGTAGTAACTAGTATTGCTCTCAAGGACTGAAGAAAGGAGCAATTGCTACACGAAAATGTTGAGGAGCTTAGACTTCCACCCAATTAGCTTGCTTCTGGTTTTCTCTAGTAGAAAATTAAAATCTTCTACTCAAAGAGACCCACCTTGTTTCGTTGGGATGCCAAGATATTTACCTATGTTCGCATTGCAACTTGCCTAGGTTGAAGGAACTACTATTTTGGTTTGTAAAGAGACAAAACTTCGATATAGTAATATCGATCCAATGTCATTTATTGGTATCCTCTTAATTTTTCATATTTAATTTTTTTTCAATTTATAAATTAATAATTGAGATTACTTATATTTTTGGAGTACCTTATGGAATGTTATCATTACATCATTTTTTTTTTATTATAATTTCAATTATTGGTTACAAATAGTAGTATCTTAAGAGAAAGAATTGAGGAAGATCAAGAGAAGTTAAATTGAGAGGATCAATTTCTAATTTAATAAGAGACTAGAAACTCTTAAAGAATGAGCTTGCATACGAGTCAAAGTGAATATATAGGGCAAATTATAGAGAAATCTGTATTTTTTTAATTTCTTTTTTCTCTAACATATATATTTTTTCTTTCTTCCTATAGTAAGATATGTAAATTGTTATAATTGCTGCATTTTTAAGGATAAAAGAATTTTTAATACTAATATGCCACGTATCTAATGTATAGCATGTAAGCAATAATAATAGTATATTATTTTTAGAAAACTATCATTTATTCTTTGATATGTCGAAAATATGGATACAGGGATTGTTAGCTTGACAAATTGGATATTATTTGTCCCCTTGTTGGATTTTTTTTTTTCCGTTTTTTTTTTCCAAAGAATGGAATTCTTAAAATATGTAGAATGGTGCTCCACAAAGTACCGTAATGCAAAAGATCTGATGGACTGGATTTCGGAAAGAAAAATGAAAATGGTACGAAAGGGTTTTCTTCCAAATAATAATAAAATGGAAAATTATATTCGAAGATTTCTCATTTCACTGGGTACACGTTTTGGGTCATGTTATGGAATCTTGAAGTAAACTTCTCTAATTTGATTAAAGAAAATATTATATTTTTCAATAATTCATCTTATTATATTGAAAAAAAAAAAGTCGATTAGATGAATATTTCAAGTACAAACACTAGAAGATATAAGAATATTATCGTGCATAAAACCAATATTTAAAACAGATAATATATTTGGGTTTCAAATCATCCATCACTAACAAAAGCCATATTGAACCATGGGGCTTTTTATTAACTAGCTATCCTTAGAAAAAAAATAAAATAAATATAATATAATAAGAGATAATCATTCTATTAGTAAATTAAATAATATAATAAGAAAAGAGGCTATAATGGGATTAGGATGGCCAATTTTAGAAAAATTTTGCAATAACTATTCGTTGCAAATTTCTCTTTTACCACATAGGCTATTTAATAAAATCTAAAATAAAATAATTATTCTAAAGGATAATATACCCAAAATCTGAGCTTTTGAGCTTAAACGGTCTTGAATCACCAGCTCACACGCTGACGTAAGGTTGAGCAGGGCTCGACCATTTAGGGAATAGGCTTGGGGCTAATTTGACTAAACTAGTTGCTTAGTTTTTTTTTTTATTTTTTTAATTTTCTTTAATCTGATTAACCTATTCCCGTGAATTACTGTAAATAACTTTTTGCTTACTCCTATTTTCTATTTTTTTTTTCTTAAAATGATTGTAACACTTTATATCGTATAAAGTAAAGTGAGAGAAGTTACAAATTTTATTTCGTTCCTAAATTATTAATTTAGAATGCGTAAGAGTGATGTTACTTTAATATTAAAATATTAAATAAGGTTAAGTAAAGCAAAAAAGTTACAATTTGAAAAGGGCGAGAATTTCTCATTCAAATCTCAAAATAAATTATCAATATAGAAAGAACAAAATTACAATATAATTATTAATTATAATTTATGATGGTACTTGATGTGCGTTAAGAAAGGGAAACGTAGTAGAAGAAAACATGTCACATGTGGGGTTACATTTTCTTTTTAATATTGGAGGGGCGGAATCAGCTTAAACCAGTAGGCCAGCCCATTTGGTTCATTGAATCGTCAGTTAGTAGGTTAGTTCAGGTTGCTTATCCCTAGGTGACTTTTTGGGTAGGTGACTTTTTGGGCCGGTTCATGGCTCAAAACCAACTCCTACACTGGTCTGTACTTGGGTAACTTAAGTAAAGTATGTTTTAGATTTGACACTTAGAGTACGTTTTAGATTTGAAAAAGCAAATCATATTGTAATAACATTTCTTTTGAAAACTTATGCTTAGATGACCTTATGATCTAGGTTATTGATGATGATCAGTAAACCAATTTCCTTTTTCATTTTTTATTTAAATTTTAATTGCATATATAGAGTAATATTTTGTTATATGTCTTGCATTTTTCACACCATTAATGAATTTTGATCTTGTAAACCCTACGAATTTCCTAAAACAGGGGTTGGAAGTTAATAAATTGTTTCAAAAGATACCCTTAGTGTTAGCAAGAGAACTAACCCTGAACTAAAGAGACTATGCTAAAAAATCCTAATGCAAACCCCTAAAACCCTAAATGCCAACCTTAAACCTAATTTGACCCTTACAATTAAAAGCCTTAGAATCCTATAAACAAATGCCAATAACTAATGTTAACTTTTAAGATCAACCTAATCTAATGAAACCAACCCCAAACCCTAATGAGAAAAAGATCGATGGTCGAAGCCCACAAGAGTTCCCTAAAATCGATAAAGGGTAAGCTAAGCTAAGCTAAAAATGAATATTAGCATAGATAATCCTAACAAGGAATTCAAAAGCTTAAAACAAATACTGTAACCCTTAAATGAACATTTGAACACTAAAATCCTAATTGAAATCCTAACACATATGAGCCTTTAAATTGTAAAATCCTAATCTATTGTCGAAAACCCTAATCTAACTAGTGTACTATAATTAAATGGTAAAACTATTATTAATTGGAGACTAATCACTTAATTGTACTAAAACCCTAATTTACGCTCTAAAATGTACTCAAAACACAATAATCATCTCAATTCCTTAAAATAATTGGACAAATTGACCTAATAAGCTTAACCAACTTAATTGGACATATTAAGCCCTAAAATGCATTTAATTTGTATCCAGCGTACGAGTAGTTAAGATTAACAAACTTAATTATACCTTAATTTGCTAATCGGGGTTTTACATCATAATTAACTATAAGTCAAAAGCAATTAATCATATAAAGCCAAAGGAATTATATGAAAATATCTCCTCAATGAAGCTAACCTTATACTTGGGGAGACAATATAAACCTTGTAAACTTTTGGATCCGAACTTGGAGTTAGATATATAAGTTAATAAGTAATCCCTAGAACTGCTCAATATATAATAATAAAATCCATAAATTAAACCATTTAACCCTAAATAATAAGTTATAAAACTTAAGTAATAAAGTCGGAAAACCCTAAAGAGAGTAAAATTCTAAAACCTTAATCATACGTATAAAACACCTAATACATAAGAAACCTTAAAATGATTGGAAAATATCAATAGACTAAATAAAACCTTAATTCAAGTAATAAGCCTTACGTATATTCCTAAACTATTTGCTAATCGTAAATAATTTCTCTAATCGCTAGAAAACTCTAATCACTAAAAAACTCTAATCACTAGAAAACCCTAAATCGTTAGCCTTGTATGTAGTTCGAAAACCCTAATTGATCTCAAATAATAAAGGACTCTAACAAAAGAAGTAATATAGATCAATGAACTTAATTAAAGTGATAAAATATGGCAAGACCCTCATTACATCCTAATTAGGCCTAAATTGCTTAATTAAGTACAATCGTGATTAATTAGCTTAATTACCCTTTTATCCATCTACTAGCTTTTATTACATCTTAATTAGTAACAAGTCAAACTCAATTAAGAATAAAAGACAAAACGTTAATTAGGAATCAAAGGACACTTATCCTTAAGAAGAGAAAATCTTTTCTCATTTAGTGAAAAGCAAACAAGGTATAATAATACTAAGAGGGGACTATGTATCCTTATCCCATGATAGCCACCTCTTGTCTCCCTTAATCCACCTTCAATATCTACCATTTCACCCCTCCAAAACTCTCAATTGAAACCATTCTTCATGCATAGAAAACCTTAGGAAATATGCTCAAAAAACCCAAACAAAAACCAAAGGAAAAAGGAAAGAAAACAGAAGGAGTTGTCGAATCCCCCCTGCGTACCTTAGTGCCTTCTAATTTTACCACCACCGCACACCACCAAATGACAAGCCACCATCACCAAAAGATCACACACACCCCCTAGTTTTTTTTCTGACAAATACTTGCTCTCAAAGGAGTAATTTTTCACTTGTTTCTAAGTGGAAAAGTTGGAACTCGTGCAGGCCAGCTTAAGGTAAAATTCACCTAACTTAACTTTCTTGTTTACATAAGTTATACCTATGATAGCTTAAGAGTTTAGAATTAGAAATACTAAATAAACATGTTAGAATCTTATATATGTCATTTTAGAATCATATAATCATACCTTCATTCATATACTTAACTAGTTTATTACTTACATTCTAGAAGTATAGGAGATAGTTTTATGTGGATAACTTGAAAAGATGTAGATAAAACTCCATGAAACCCTAAATACCATCCATGGCAATCCCTTCATAATATGTATCCATTTTGTTTTCACCATGTTATGTGATATTATTAGCTTAAAACAAGAAGAAATGGGAATAAAATAAGGAAACACATTATAATAATTGTTGGATGGAATAAGTTGAAGGGAAGCCTAGAAAAAACCTTACTTGGCCGCCACTTTCATGAGAGTTTTAAATTTGTAAATTTTGATTATTAGCTTAATAACATGATTATTTAGTGTTAAGTGTGGTTTAGGATTTAATTAGCCAAGTTAAGAAGGGTAATGATGAGTTAATAGTTTAAACTAGTTAAGTTGGTGATTAAGGCTTTAGGAACAAGGTTAGATACCTTATTAATGAAAAGAACCAGATCTAGAACACTTTGTAAAATGGGTTATTTAGTGGACTCATTAGGATATTTGACCCATTGGAATAAGTTAGAATCAAGTCTAGGGTCCTAGAATGCAAATTAGGCCTAAACTAACTTAGTTAATGGTTAGGGCCTAAGAAATATGATTACGAGCCCAATAAATGAAAAGAACCAGATCTAAATCTTAACAAAAAATGAACTTATTTTAAGGCTTTTATTGGGTTTAAGCCCAAAATGATAAGTGAAGTTAAGCTTACGGCCCTATAATGCAAGATATGCCTAAAAGCCCTTAAAAGAATCAAGAATAGAGTGCAATAACTTAATGACCAAATTTGATCCCTAAATTAAAAGGCTTATAAAATAAAATACAAAAGGCCAATTAATTTCAAATGCCCATTAAAGCCACTTGTTATAGGCTCCTAAGCAAGATAAGGCCTTAAATTAGTGAAAATGCCCATTTAGGCCCACAAGAGTAACACCAATGCCTAAGTTGAAAATTTAAAGTGTTGGGTAGAGAAGTCCACTTAAAACACTTAAAATAAAGCCCAAAATATTAAGTGCAAGGTCCAAGATCAAAAGCTAAACCTAAAGCCTAAAACTAAGCCTAGACTTTAAAGTGACCAAACTCACCCTTTAGGCCCACAAACTTTTAAGGCCTAAATTGAAACCTTGTTGATCTAAAGTCCAAAAATAACCTCACCAAATCAAAGAAAACTCAAAAATGATGAAAATCGACTATAAGAAAGCGAAATTCCGATTTAAGATGAGAAAGTTATGACCAAGATATGAGATAAGCAAAAATAAGAAAATTATAGCGAGGCTAATAAATAGAATACCTTAAGATGAGTCTTATTTACTTTAATTACCTTACTTAGGTGATTTGCAATACCAAGTTTGAGACTGTTGATGACTACTAGAAATATTAGACTTCAAGACTGAGCGAGTATACCGCTCCCTATTTTACTCTATTTTGTGCTCATAGTTATTGCATTATCTAATTATATATGATAATTGATCTTGATGCATGTTGGGATATATAGGAACTTATGTGTGCCTGTTCTGGTTGAACTATGCTTGCAAAATATCTTAAGATATTTTAAACACCCTTGCTTGCTGCATTAGAACATGAAGCATTGGAATGTCTGGAATATACTTGCTTAACTATCTCATGAATCCAAAATTAATAAATATTCGACCTTTAATTAAACTGGGCATGCATTACATCTTATAACATGAGTTAAAGGGTGTTAACACTACATAGATTAGCAGGAGATCATGCTTGCTTAGATCCATATTGATATTATGTATTGTGATTGTTTATTGTACAACGTATTTCAAGCGAGATGTTCTTACCTTGACCTTTAGGAACTACTCGGCTTTAGGGAGTGCTACCTTCTGCTTGAGGTTGAGCCGTGTCTACTACTAAGGGTGGTTATATTGTTAAGAGATTTTGTATTAGATATGGATATTTGGGTCTTGATGTGCCTAAATACTTCCTTACTCGAGCAACGGTAGACATTAAAACTGTGCTGTATATAATAACCGACTAACTGTATATACTGTTTACATTGTATATGCTTATATATACATTCATATGTTTGATAAATAACTTGTTTGTTATTATCTAATGATAAGGTAGGAATGATACTCACTAAGTTAGATATAGCTTACACCCCAATAGTTTCTTTTGCAGGTCTTACAAAGTTGGGGCTGAGTTAAGATTTGAGTGTAGAGCACTCCAACGAGTTAAGAAAGTAGAATATAAGTTTAGGAAAGTAAGTGGTATTGTCAAATGAAACTTTTAAGGTATTTAGTGGCATTATGATTGTCGAGATATAGATACCTTTTCTTATTATTTGATAGGTGATTCTAACTCTCTACAATTCTAATGATTGTGGATCGTTGAATCACTTGTAAATATTATATATATACAGTTCAGCAAATGTATGTAAATTAAATAAGAACCCTTAGAAATTTAGTAGTTAGAGTCTTGCAACCTCTAACTTGTAAGGTAGTCTTTATATCATGGGTACATACATGATATAAAGATTTTAGGCAAAATTGGTAAGCCCCCTACTAGGGCGTTATAGATCTGGCATTTAATTGTTTTTTTTTTTTTAATTTGACTTAGATGAATTTTCATACACCTCATGAGTGGAAAACTAAAGACATGCCAGTTTTGATTATCAACCAATTTGTTTGGTGAAAAGTGAAATACTTAAATTCTTTTAGGACCAACATTATAGTGCATTTTACCCCTTCTCCCATAGGATAACTGAAATGTAGATGTTTGGATTCGTTGGATCATGCATATGTAGCATGCATCCACACACTTGATGTAAATAGGATGGAGCTAGTGTTGTGAAGAAACAAGATCAAATAATGATGCAAAGAGGGGTTAGAGAAGCTAGATTGACAATCTTAGTGAGTATAGATCAAAGTGTTAGGTAGTATAGCGGAAGAATTAGACTAAATTAAACCTACTTCTCATATGAAGTACAAATATATTTGTAATGAGTAATAAGTAATTATCACCATTTGTACTATTATGGATAAGATTAAGTTGGGTTAGTAATCTTAATAGGCTAAGAGAGAAAAATAAAGCTTAATTATATATGATGAGCCATAGTAATCACTGAGCTTATTGAGAGATGTTAAAAATATGTAAGAAAATTTTAACAAACCCCATCTCAAGACCACCAATTTAAAACTTTCCAAATAGTCCCAAAATAGATCTAATTGCTTGAATGCTATTGCTAATTCATATAAGTAGCCTAAACAATTTTGAGCTTAGAAACAATATCATATCATACAAATTGCTTTAGCTACACATATCATTATTAGCGCAATTGTCCCGTTGAAAATTTTAACTTCAATAGACTAGACTTATTAGCTTTCCCTATTATACTTACAATTACACAAATATATTTAATCTAGCAAAGAAAACCTTTGGTTAAGAAAATAGTCCACTTTCTTATTTTTCAAAATCTAGACTTCTTATTAAAGCGTAACTGAGACTAAAAAGTACAATGATTTTAGTAAAACATTTAGCATACAATATTCATTATAGTAAAAATTAATATAAAAGGAGCTCATGACAAGTGACTACCACCACTCGCAGACTATCTTGCACTTATTGCTTAAAGATTCCGAATCTAAACAAGCTCCACCACTTGTAAAGCTTGAATATTTGAGTTACCACCAACTCTACGAAGGTTTTCAAAACCTAACTGTGCTACCAAGCATTGTTTCAACTCAATCAAAACAATGCTCATGTCAGGCCTTTGGATTCCAGGGATCGATGTACATGACATAGCTATCTCTATAGCTTTCCATGCAGAGCTGATTCCAAATTCTCCATATAATGTTGGATCCACAACTTTTCGAATATCTCCTCCATTGATCAATGGATTAACCCAATCCACTATGGAAATACTTTCCTTTGTGTCTCTTATTATTGCAGAGCGACCAGTGATAAGTTCAAATAGGATTATGCCAAAGCTATAGACATCACTTGCCTTGCTTAAGTTGCCTGTTGCTTGGAATCTGAAGAGCATGAAACAAGAAAATTGTCAAAGTTAGAGTTTTGCCATAAAGAAAGTTAGGAAATTCTATAATGTATTCAATCAAAATTGACCATATGGTTCAATCACTTTTGAGTGTAAATTATTCTGAATTGCAGTAAATGAGGTCTATTAAAAGTAAAATAAGAAGCTGTTTATAATCTCTATGAAAAGTTCTTAATAGTTGAATTTTTACTGCCGACAACTTTATTTTTATTGTTAATAGGCCTTACTTACTGTTATTTGAAATGATGTACAATAACTTAAAAAGTGACTTGATTTTCCTCTTCCACTATTTATCATGATTTCGAGCAACTAAGAGAAATAATGATATTTCTTGATTATGTTAACTATGTTTTCAAGAAGTTTCTATAAAAAGAAGAAGAAGAAGAAGAAGAAGAAGAAGAAACTATAAAAATAAGAATTCTTTGGAATTTCCATCAATTGATGAAATGAAGCCAGCTATATACAACTCATTTATAGTACTTACTCAGGATCTACATATCCAAAAGTGCTTGCAACAAGAGTAGTAACATGAGTTGAACTTTCTGTTAAGAATGTTCTTGACATGCCAAAATTTGCTATCTTTGCTTGCATGTTTTCATCTAATAAGATATTTGAGGGCTTCAAATCTCTATGCACTATAGGTGGCTTGCATCCATTATGTAAATACTCTAGCCCTGCATCAACAAAACCGATCTTTGATATTGCTTAAGGCACCATATTTTATAAGACAATCTATCCTCTCTTTATGTTACCAACCTTGTGCTGCGTCAATTGCAATTTGAAGCCTTTGGTTCCAACTTAACACCCTTGTTCTTGTTTCTATAGATAAAAGGTTTAAATAATTATTAACTTATTGGTGAATAAGAGAAAGAATCATAATTAACAACCCAATAAAAAGAAAGAGCAACAAATGAGGCACTATTCAGTTGATAAAAAAAATTTAGCTCTAAAATAGATTTCCTTCTAATTCTTATGACCTCCATCAAGATACAAATAATTGTATATTTTTTAGGTTATTTATAACCAACAAATTACAACACGATAGGATTTAATAGACTTAAGCTTTTCGATGAGGTTGAGGTGTTTTTAGGAATAGATTCATGTTCTGTAACATACTGTGGTCTCGAACATGTGAATATCATAAAAATTAGGTCATCATTATATCAGCTTTAGAGATTCCAAGTTCAAGCTCATGCTAATACATTTTATCTCTAATTATATAAAAAGAAAGTTACACATAATAAGCTTAAACCTTATGACCATATGATTAGGGATTTAAAATTTATTTTGAAAACAAAATGGCTCTTATTTAATCCTCTAAAAGATGGAGTTTACTCATAGTCTCAATGTTGATGTGGCCTAAATTGTTTTCAACATCTTTTAGCCCTTGTTAAGACATTGAATGAAAATATGGTAGTAGGTAAACTGAGTACAAGTAAAAGGTCATGCTTCAAATCTCAAAGTACCTAATATATGATGTCTTAAGTTACCATTGGCCATGTACTCGTATAGGAGTGCCATATTTCCACCATCATGACAATAGCCAATGAGAGAAACAAGGTTTTTGTGATGAACATTCATTAATAATTGGGCCTGCAATTTAATATAAATTTGCTTTAAGAATGAAAATGAGATTAGTTGGAATAATTAAAATTTTAATGTGATATATGTCAAGAGTATAAAGGAATGAATCCACATAAATGGTGCTAACCTCTACTTGGAACTCCTTTTGTCCTTGCATTGATTTTTCAGCAAGCAACTTAACAGCAACATTAGTACCATTTATTAGTTTACCAAGGTAAACTTTTCCAAAATTGCTTTCCCCTATTATAGTTTTCAAGCCCCCTGTGATTTGCAAAACTTCATTGTAGCTAAAAGGTCGGTTCATTGGTTTTATAAGACCATCTTTATGAAGATTTCCAATAGTATCTACAAAATGAGAAGATATGATTATAAACTTCAATGATAGATTAGATTATCTAAGATATTCTCTAAGAAGTTCCAATCGCTACATTGCTTTGACTAAATATTTCACAATTTATTGTGACATAACTTAGCTTTTCATAGTTTTCTTCTTATCCATGATAGTTTAGTATCTTAAGCAAAATCGATACACTCTCTTAAGCATATCAGACAAATGATCATTCTATTGATATCTACATATACTAGTAGGAATTATACAAAATTAAAATCTTACTTTCTCTCCTTGTGATTCTCCAAAAAAGAAGTAGTGCACCTAAGATGATTACAAAGATTACTGCTGATGAAATAGATGCAATGACTGGAACAACAAACCCCTTCTTAGTGCTCTTCTTATCTTCTTCACAATGTTCTGTTTGACATAAAGGATTTCCTGCCAAGCTTTCAAGAGAAAAAGATCTAAATTTTAGTTACTCTATGTTACTGATTCACTACAAAAATCTAACATTAAGCATATTGATTATCTTTGGAAAAATCAAGGGTTAGTGTATTTTGAATGTATCTTCATAATAGCATTGTCTACTTTTTAATGCATGGAAATGATGTAATTTGTTTTTTCTCATCTTGAATATTGGGTACCTATTGATGTTATTGAATCTTAGATAATGAACAGTAATATTGTTTCTTACCGTAAATCTAATGCTCCATTTTGGAACTTATTCTTTAGTGCACATGGAATTGGACCAGTGAGGTTGTTCCCCATCAAATAACTATATCAAGATCATGAAACAAATCAATAAAAAATCTTTTTTGTCTAAGAATCAATAATTATGGATGGATGTTCAAAATAGTCTTGAATATATGTGCTTTTATCACTTACAGGATCTTTAGGTTTCGTAATTCAACTAGGAACTCTGGAATGGGTCCCGATAGTCCATTGGATGATAAGTCCCTAATATGATGTTAAGAAACAAAATTAGTACTATGAAAATTTTATTCCACTTTCATCATCAATATGCTATAGCCTTACACTTGTAAATCGAGAGACATCAACAAAAGGATATATTAACCAGCCATACCATTGAACATGTAATTAAAATTAGATCCATAAACAATTTATTTAAAAACTCAAATCTATTAGGTACATCTTATTTTATATTTATCAGTTACTTAACTTAAAGTCTATCAAGTGTATTATTAAACTAAATAGTAGTTGAGACAAAGTTTACAGGGTTCAAATTCAAGACCTCACACTTTAATAACATAGGAAACTTTAGATGTATAACCAATTGATTTAGAAGCTTAAGCCTATTAGAGATTGACAACTACAATTACTTACAAGGTTTGTACTTCATTGAGCTTAGAGAAAGACACAGATATCTCCCCCATCAAGTTGCTGGAGCTCAAATTCCTGTTTATAATATTGTTAGAGAAGATCACTTTTGGCTTTATTAAATGTTCAAAAAATTGCCAAATCAATATAAAATGTCAATGGCTACAAAATAGAAAACTAATCTCTTTAATTAGATCTAAGATTGTAAGTTGATTCCAACTTTGAAGTACTTTAGACATTAATCTAACTAGATACTTACAGTGAAACAATCCTTGGAGTATTATTGTAGCTACAGTTGATACTTTCCCATGCAAAGTTCTTTGGAACACATGGATCACCTTGCCAGTCCTTTGCTATAGCATATGTCTTCTTAATACTTATGATTGCATCAACTGCAAAATCAAGATATTTAGGTGTCTTAGGCATTTCAACATATCTTATAGACTATTCTAAATAGTTATTTGTATTGTTAATGATGGAGCTAAGAGTATTTAGTATTAGAATGGCATACCATCATCCAAAAGTGTAGGTGCATTTGGAAGAACTATAACTTTAAATAACTCTATAGCATTGACAATAAGAGGAAGCTCAGATCCTTCAGCTGCATTTATTGAAAAGTTAACTAGATTTCCATTTAATGGTAATGAGAGAGTCATCGGTTTTGCATATTCAAGTGTAATAATGTCTGTTCTTCCATTATTTGTGGACACCTTGACTTTCCTTTTTTGTCCATATTTAAGCTGTTCGATTTCTGCAAAATGCAAATACATATGCCATGTAGTAGTTACTGCATCAACTACATACATCTGGAAACTCAAAGGAATACTAGCATTGGGCGATGTGGCTGCTGTCATCAGTACTTTATCAGGTACTTTGTAAATGTCATTCATACAATTAGTGTTGAAGATAGACTCATTTGAAATCGGCAACCAATTAGGAAAATTGTGGAGGGATAGGCGTTCCCATATTCGATCATAATAATCATTAGGATACCTAACAATAGATAAGAAGAGATTATATATAATATCAATCCATACTTATTCATGATATATAATTGATACAATTCATTAAGCACTATGAATTTGGGTGATCAATGATGATATGTTACATAGAAAGGTGGTAAGAGTATTATCCTTCAAATGCAACTTGTTAAGCAAGATATGTAAAAGGCCAAATTAGTTGTAGAAGTGAATCACTAGTTGCCTTGGTTACTTAAGTTGACAATGTAGAAAGAACGAGGTTATCAAGAATAATTCATTATTCATTGTTAGATATGATCCATAGCTAGAGAATTCTAAGACTAAATTGTTAGGAATAAATTAGGTGTAACAAAAATAGATTGATCATAAGAATCATCTTCTTGGTTGACATAATTTATTAAATAAATAATATAATAAAATATTAAAACTAAATAGATTAAAAATTTTGAAAAAATAAAAAAATCTACAAAATTATATAGGAAAGCTGATAATAATACATATTATTAAAGTAGCTTGATAAAAAATAAAAAATATTTTGAAAATAAAGAAAAAAAGAAGAAAGAAAACACTTCTAGCCACCTTTTGACTTTGGGATGGTTGAAAGGCTACTATGTAAAAGATAGGTAGCAACCTACTTACAAAACTGGATCATGTGACCTATCGTGCAAATGTTGAAAAAGGAAAAAACCAATGAAACCTAGTTAAGTTTTATCTCTTTTTTCATTTTTTATTTTTAAAATTCTTCTAATGCTAGGGTAGCTGCTTACTGGCCTAAGTGGCCCACATACCTTCACTCTCTCCCTCAAGACCAATAGGCAACTACCCATGACTATTAGTGAGTTGTGATCCACTAACACATGGTAGCCATTCTAGCCACCACCAGGATTAAAATTGAATATTTTTTAATTAGACTTCAAATTTTTTTTTTTACTAATAAATTATAAGAATAATAATAAGAATAAAGTGAAATGGATTAAAACTAGATTAGTTCACAAAATTAATCTTGTGATTCATCTCTTTCAAGTTTATGCTAACCTTCCAATCTAACTCTATGTCAGCCCTTTGCTCAACTCCACATCTATAAAAGCAATTCTGCCTCTTCCTCTACTCCCCAATTAGAAGTCCTTAACATATACTTTCTTTCACAATTCCTTGCCAATAAATGTATTACAATTTATAAATAATTTAAGCCATAAGTAATTTAAATTTTTCCATATAACATATCATGAAAAGTTCCATGACTTATTATATAATAAAGCATTATCAAATGAAAAATAACCAAATCAAAGAATGTTTTTATTTAAAATTTAATCCTCTGTAACTAATTTGTAAATGCATACCTATGGTTATTTGAAAACTATGGTATGTAAATGTAATTTTTTTTTTTTTTTTTGCCAATATAAAGCTTCATAGGAAAATTTATATATCGTTTGCATAAGCCATGCACCATTGATATTTGGAGTCTCAGACCTATCATTTTGTTTTTTTAATTTACCATTAGAATTTTCATTATTTCATTGATTTTTGTGATATTTTTATAGTGGTTGTTATTAAATAGTCACTTAGTTTTTTTTTTTTTCACTTTAGAAAATTGATGACCAAAATGAAAAATAAAAATGTTAAAGTCTATAAACTAAAATGAAAAATAAAGTAAAAGTTGAGACTTTTTTGCTATCATTATTCAATTTTCGGATAACAATTCTTATAATGAAAACATTGATCCTTATCACCTCATAAGGTTGAAGCACTATGAAAGTATATATGTATTTCTATGTTATCATCCCAAAACATGAGCAAATAGGTTGTTATAATCAAATGGCAAAATGAAGAAAAATGACATTTACCTGAGTGAATTCAACTCTATCCCTACATTAAGATGCCACCAGTTTCTTAATGCACCTGGACCAGGTTGATAAAGGGCATTTCTTAGAATTCGTAGCTCTAATCCGTTTATGAACGGATCTCCATGCCCTATGTTTACAAGACAAACTTGGACATCTCCCTCTGGAGGAACAATTTCTATCTCATAATGAGTAAAGCTCGATATATTCTGTAATTGAACAGTAGCCCATTTATTCACACCGATGTGTAAATCAAATATCGGTATTTGGTTCTTGCCATCATAATTTCCATACAGAAAGGTTGCCCTGATCAAGTATATTTGGTTTACACCTTTTGCTGGTCTCAAAATGTAACAATTTCTCATTCCATGTGGGAAGCTTCTTAAATTCTTTCCCATAAGTTGAATGTTGCTACTCTTAAATTCAGGTGATACCTCCATATTTTTTCCAGAATCGATATACCCAGTATCATTTTGGTACCATATTTGATGTACATCGTCTAGGTATTCACTAGTTGCTCCACAATCAATATTTATGAAACCTTACAAAGAAAAAACTTTGATTACAATGTTGTAGCATTAATTTGAACTCAAGAATCTACTGACTATGGAGTCTATATTAAGTCTATGATAATATAAAAGCTTAGATTTTTCTATATGCATACACATAGAATCTAATATTGTGACTAAAATCGAAACCATGCATAAGCCTAAGTTTAGAGTGAGTGGTTATAGGGTGAGTATTTATAAGGTGAGTATAGTATAAACCCTATTTATACCTTACTCTGTGGATATATGTTCTGAAATTTTACTACTTGCTCTTCATGTTGTAGCATCTTGGAACTACTTTGTACATAGAACCTTCAATTCTCTTTTTTTATTTTTTTTCTTATAAATTTCAGTAGGGCTAATCTGTCAAAATATAAAACAAACTTGACCCTCTTTTTTCTAAAAGTAATTGTTTAATTTAACTAATATTTCAAATGACATCAATGAATTAAGTCTATTAAGCTTTATTTCCGACCTTTTTTTTTCCTTAAATGTTTCTTTAATCATTATTATTATTAATGAATTTTTATGGAAACATTACATAGAACATAAAACATTCATTTTGTAATGGAAACATTTTTGCACTTTAGTATATGATAGGTTTAGTACTAAAGGAAAGAGTAGAAAGAAAATAACAATGGAGTAAGGATTAAAGACAAAAGATGGAAAAGAAGTTGACTGACAAGCGCTTAGTTTATCGATTCTGATAAATTGAACTTTACTTTATTCTAATAAGATGATATCCTTTATTTATTAATTTTATTTAATTACTATTATAGGATAGAGATTCTAAAATCTATATCCTATATATTTCAAAGTATAGGTTCAATAGTAGGTATAGGATACCTTAACTTCTTATTTGTATCCTATTCCATGAGAATAGGTTTTAGGAAATTGTTTTCTAGAATCTACCATATGAGCTAAATTATCTATCCAAAATCGAGTAGGATTCAAATTAGTATCTTGCAAAATATGATTATTCGCTTACCCTTAGTCTAAGCTACTTTGATTGCTTTAAATGGATTTTCACGAGTGAAAATTCTCATAAGATTAATTAGTTGTTCATGCAAAATAGACAAAGTCGATGGCATGCCCGCATAGCAACACCTCTAAAAAGGTTAAAATCATATGCTCTGATCACATTAATTCAACATAACTAAAAATAATTAATAATTAATAAATTGCTATATAATCATTTAATTAATTTCTTCACTAGTATAAAATATTATTCGCCAAGGCCATTATAGTCTAGTAGCTTGAATACTGGGTTTTTAGCCGAATGGATTAGGTTTAAATCTCTCGTCTTAAGTTGTAATATAGTTGGTTAAAAAAAAACTATTATTGATGTAAATAATAGTTCGAGATTGTTACTTAAATTAGTTATATAAAAAATATAAACTAAATAATTATATCAAGTGGATGATAAACCAAGCATTTTAATAAAATGTTAATTAGATTTGACACAAATAATACAACATATAGATAAAGCTAATGTCCAAACACTCAATTTCCAAACAAAAATCGGTTAATAAGATTGGAAATAAGATATGAATAATATATAAATAAAAATAATATGATCAAAGCCAAACCGAATAAAACACCCAGTAAAATTGCAAGACGGTTTTTTTTTTTTTTCTAAGAAAAAGATCTCTAGGAATAATATATATGTGCAAAGGGATGTTCAAAGTGAGCAAGAATAAATGAAAAATCTCTTTGTCAATCATTGTATAGTTACCTGGAATTTGATAGGCTGCCAAATTTCTTTGGGCAACCTCAGCAACGACACGCAGACCACAGAAAGAGATGGTCACCCCCAGGAAAATAAGAGCTAAGGTAGTGTTGTTTATTCTATACATGTTTCAGGCTTTATGATGTCTTATGACTAAAACGGATATGGTACGAGTACCATTTATATAGGAAGGATTGGTCGTTGTGAGATAACAAAGGCTTTGCAGTAGTTGGGGTCAACATCAACCAGAAAACTTGAAAACTCGATATAAATGTTTCGATCTTATCATCTTGTGTGGAAAATAACAGCAACATGCAACGTTTAATTCACCATGACATCTTGTGAGGGAAAATTATCATCTTCTGGTCTAAAATGTATCACGTTCTCCTTGCTGTAATTATCTCAATTATACGAGCCTGTGTACACATTATTTGGTTCCTACTTTTTCCTTTTCAATTTGAACGGCTAAGAATGGATGAAGCACTAAGTAAACTCGTTAAAGCAGCTTTAACCAGGAGAAAAAAAAAAAAACAAACACAAAAAGGAAAGAAAAAGAAAAACGTTGCATTCCAAAAAGAATGGATAGAGGTGTAAATGAACGGAGTTAGTTCATAAATTACTCAAGTTTAACTCAAATACTACTCAAATATAATTTGATAATAGTTAAGTCAACTTTAAACTCGAATTATTTGAGTAGTAAATAAAGCCGAACTCAAATTTTACAATACTAAACTTGCTAAACTCCCGAACCTAATCGAGTTTGGTACAATTTTGAATTTGTAATTTTTTTTTAAAAAAAAATGTAAATAATTCTTCTAAACTTTAATTAAGATTTAGATTGACTCTCTAAGTTTTCTAATTTTGGTTTCTGACTTCCTAAATTTTGATAAATTAGCAAATAATTCTTATAAGTTAAGAATAACCCTTTTAACTTTGATTTTGATACGTAAATATCACTTAAACTTATCAAAATGTGTTTTAAGACTTTCTAAACTTTAATCATAATATAAATTTTTTTTACTAAAAAAGGAAATATCCTTTATATTATTAATTTATCAAAATTTATAAGATCAAAAATTATATTTTGAAAGTTTAGAGAGTCAATTCATACCTAAGTCAAAGTTTAGAAGAGTTATTTATCATCCCTCCCCCTCCTTTTTTAATACAATTGAGTTTAAGGTTATTTATGAAAAATTTATAAAAAAAATGGTTCGAATCTAATCAAGTTAATCGAGTTGAGCTTGATTAGATTTGAACTTGCTCCATATATTTAGACAAGTTCAAAGTTTAAGATTTAAAATTTGGTTGAACTAGAGCCGAGTTCAAACATTAAGTTAGTTTTGTGTTAATCTCAAACTCAAATTCAATACTCTAATGGTTCGATGCACTTAATTACCACCCAGGCATAGATCTCTGCATAGCATGCCTGTCTCCCATGTCCTCCATTCTAATTCCAGTAAAAAATGTGTAGATAAAAATTTGGATAAAAAGTAAATTTGTAAAGTTAATCACTTTTAACTTTTTGTGCAAATTACACGAACCACCCCGATAAACTTTGCAAATTACATTGACATCTTGCTTTTTAAAAATACATCGGATACACCTTAGATTTTGCCTATGTGAGTATTTATGTGGCACAAATGCGGACATGTCATTGCTATATCACCATGACATCAATATTTTCAAAATTTTATTGCAATATGATAAATTGATATGTTAATTAAATAAGATATTATAAAAAATAAATAAATTTGCGAAATGAAACTGGAAAAAATGCCAATTTTTTTCTTAAAAAACACCCAAAATTTACATGTTGTATATATTGATTAAATAAATTAATAATGATAAATTAAAATTCATGAAAAGTTAAATAAAAGGAAAAAAGTACAAATTAAAAAAATTACTTTCCGGCTGTGGCAGAAAATTCAGAAACCATGACCCTTTAAAGCCGCATATAAGAAAATTGAATAGCACCTGTAACAAGTCCACTTTGCTTAGCTTCACCTGAAGCATAAGATTATAGACCCAATTGGCTTAGACATAATTCCAGAAAAACTCCACTTGCTTAACTTCGCCTCCATTAGTCATTCATTCTAAATGCTAACCTCCCAAACCTACATAAGGTATCATAATTTTTTTTCTCCCTCGCAAAGAGAACTCCAAGGAAAAGAAATTGTTCTGGAAGTTGAAAAAACTGCTGCTTCCTATATAAGCTCTTATTTTCTTCTTCCATATTCCTTCTCCCAATTTTAGTTTGAAAAGAGGGAAAATAAATTGAGCTTTCATCTCGGCTGTTTTAAAATGTTCTTGTCCTAGAATATTTTTTATTGCACTCTTTCACTAGATTAATGTCTTCATAGAAAGTATTATGATTTGAATTTTTAGCGATTTTTAAGTTGTCTTCCAATGTGTCAAATATTTCACCATTCAATTATTTATTCGCGTTATGCTATATTTGTAAGTTGATACCTTTAAAAAAGTTTTATCCAATATGTACGATGATATACTGATAAAGCTATTTCTAAGGAAGAAAAATGTCATAGTATAGGAAATCATATTTTTGAATTTCCAAAGTATTCATAATGACGACGAGTCTTCACTGTGGAAGTTGTAAATTGCATTACATGGTGAATCTTGCCCGTGGTCGGAATTCTTGGAAGAATATATGGGTTTTAAAATTCCGGGTCCAAGCAAACCGATGCAGCGATTCAACATGGCCCCGGCCGGCAATGGGGTGAACTGGGCCTGGTCCCTTTCAAGGGCTAGTCAGCAGTCCTTTAACTATGACATTTTTTTTTCTTTTCTTTTTTTTTTTTCTTCAAATTTCCTTTAATTATTATAAAAATTTGTGGACTATTCATTTTTTTTAACTAAATCTAAAATTTTAGGTTGTTTCTTGTGAATAAAAAATTTTATTTTCTATTAAATTTTTTTTCGATTCCGAAATAATTTATTTGAATCATGTGAGCGTAAATGCATGATATAATATTATATTTTTAAAATAGAAAAACGTAAATTATAAAAATAAAATAAAAAAAATTATAAATTCACAATTTTTTTTTAGATTTAGTTAAAAAAAATGAATAGTCCACAAATTTTTATAATNGTATTGAGTTTAAGCTCACCCCATATTTTTAATACTTAAATTTGACTTGAACTTGATCGAATTAAAAACTTTGAGGATAAGTTTTACCTCAAATAATACTCAATAAGCTTGAACTAGAACTAATTAAGCTCATTTAAGGATGATTTTGTTAATATATTGTTCTTTTAAACTAAAATAATACGAATATTCCAAACTCAATTAATATTTAAATTGGATTCAAGTTGGATTAGGTTTAAAATGTAATCAAATCAAAATCAAATAAATAGGAAAGATATTTAGACAAATTCGAGAGTAGTTTTGATTAATTTCCACCTATATGATTAACGTGGAAAGGAAGGTTAAAGCGTAAGTCATATTCCAACTGGGTCCAACAGACTAAGACCTTAGCTTTTACTCCTTCGTTTTCAAGGTATATTATATTATTGAAAAGGGAAAAATACAAAGACTTTCGAGTCAATTGGCTTAAAGTCTTGGTCTTTGAGAATAAAATAATGTAAAGAAGAATTTAAAATCTATTAGGAATCTATATTGATAGAGTGGTGGTCGGCTTTTCTAGGATGTTGCATAGCAGTTGTGTTTTCTTTTTGGTGTATTCATTCCATTTCACAATATATGTGGTTGAGTTAGGAGATTCCATTCCTTGCTTTGTATCTTTCTGTTTTTGTTTGATAGAAAAGAAACCTATTTTGTTGCTTAAATGAAAACAACATAACTAGAAGAAAATTGTAATTTCAACACCAAAACTATATATTACATGTAACTATGCACTCTAAACTCCTAAATTTTACTTTTATTATTTCAAGGATTTGAAAAATGGTTAAATCACCTTAGACTAAGGACTGCTAAAAAGAATGCTGTGGATGGAAAGTTAAATTTGTATTTTTGAAAATTTTTTTAAGGGTAAAAGGACATTATACGAGGTTAAGGGTTGTGTTTACATATGACTTATCTCTTTGAGGTGAATTTGCAATTTAGGAGAATTCAAATCATAAATCTAGAATACATTGAAAAAAGAAATTCATAATATGATCATATCTTGTATAAGTTCAAGCTAAAAATCTATAGAAATCATATTATGATCCACAATATTCCTATTTATGAATCAAAAAGCTTTTGGTGTCTTAATTTGATATTCGAAAATGTTAATATATCAACATTAAACTCTATGTGAGTATCGACTAGAGCAAATGACCAATTTCAAACATAGAGCAAAAAAGCATATGGATAAGTAAATCTACCCTAAACAACACCTTCTATTGTAGGTGTGTCATGTAGGAAACCAAACCAAACCAAACAATAATACTCTTGATGGTTCATTTGACTCACTGAAACGAGCATTCAGAAAGCAAAATATAACTATTTACCCTATACTATCTATCAAAGGCAAAACCAAATTTTATGCCTTTGTGAAGAAGCTTCTAATTGGTGAGTTTCTAATTCCATGCCTTTAATATTTGTTTACAACCATCTATTTTTGGGATTTCACCTTCTAACTAATACCTCTAGTTTCAGATGATATTTCTGATCTGGAGTTTTGATTCAATATTATTACTTTTCCATTTCCATTATTTTTATTATTGAGTTATTAGTTATCTTAAGGTCTCATTAATAGCCAAATATTTCTTTTGCAATTTTGGGGAATTTGAGGTTTAATTTGGTTGTATTTTGATTTTAGGGTGACCGTACTTGGTTGTCAATATATAATCATGAGTACTTAGAATTTGATAGGAACGAGGATGCTTTTGAACAACCACTGTAACACTATCTAGACAACAGAAAGAAATGGTTACTTCATGATAAAATGTCTAAGTTAAGATATTTTTTCCACACATTCTTTTTGGTTTTATATCGTTACAATACCTGAGGTAGATATTTTCTATTTATAAGGAAGAAAAGATTAAGGATGTATTTTACCAAAAAAAAAAAAATTACCAAGATTAGGGATGTATGTTCAGCAATAGGTTCCAGGAAGACTTAAGAGTCAAGAAGTCATCGAGAGTTACGTGTGTGGAAAGTAGCATGATCATGCAGCGTATGACGTTGATTTTGCAACACTTTTTGTTTTTGTTTTTTGTTTTCTTTTTTTTTTTTTGTTTCATGATGTTATAAGACCTTTGAGGTGGATGTGCTGTTTATAAAGTAAAGAAAGATAAATGATAATTGTACGGCTCGGGTCCCAGTAAGACACTGTGTCACTCTGCGTGGAAAATACCCATGCAACGAATATCCAACCAAAAGTAGATCACATCTGCAAACAAAAATAGAACTATACTAGGCTTTTTAAGGTTTTGAATTATGAACCTAAAAAGTTGATTCGGATTATTTGAACCATAATTATCAATAAATATCAGTATTATTATATAGGAGGAATATTTCTTAGACTTGGTCTCTCTAGAAGTTCTTAATTCACTGTCTTTCATGTTTTTCTATTATTACAACAACGGTGGTTTTTTTACATTGCTAGTGTTTCTGATTTAAAACCTAGATGAATGAGAATTGATAAAGAGAGGGGAAAAATAATGGAATATGAAGATCAAGATCATTTCCTAAAAAAATGATATGATAAATACTACATATTGGATTAGATGGTTTATTAATCAATTGTTCTTTTTCTATCAATAATTAAAGACAATTCCTTATTACAGATATTATTGATGATTGAGTTTGATCTTTTAGTTCAAGGATCTTAATTGAACTAAATTAAATTGATTTAAAAAAAGATTAAAAAAATCAAAATTTTTAATCCATTTTTTTTTTCCCCTCTCACCCATGCTCCTAATCATTGAAGCAACTATAGTCCTTGCATTTTGGTTTCCAAATTTAATTTTCCCTCTCTGGGAATGAGGAAACGCTAAAATAACTCCATTAGAACTAATTTTGATTAGCAACTGTAGTCGTTGCTTTGGTTTCCGATTCCTGTTTGACTTATCACATCAATAATGGGTCTGCAACCTCGTCCACCACACAATCATCCCCTTATTCATGCTTATATTGTTGGTTCGGTTATTTCCATAATATAACATTTTAATACTCATAAAACACCATCCATCATGAAAATTAACAACATAAGTTTGATCTTATAAAACATCTATTTTTGTTGTCTTAATCTCAAACGTCTTTTTGGATTTTTTTTTTTAAGTTACAAATAATTCCAATATCCTTTCATCTAGATACAAATTTAACTCATAAAATTTCAATTATTATAAATCTTTCTTCTAAATTTCGATAAGTTGTTAATATAAAAGATATATATTTTTTTTTATAAAAAAAAATTCATACTATAATCAAAGTATAAAGGGTTTTAAAATATATATTAATAAGTTGAAGAAGCATTTCCATGTGAATTTCTAATTTTATGGTAGTTATTTACTATCCATGGAGGTGTAGTTACACTTAGATAAAAGTTTCAAAAGTTGTTTTGTTTTTGTTTTCCGTTATCTCATGCTATCACGTCTAACAAAGTTCTAGCGCACGCTTCATCTATAAGCTAACCAAGAGATGAGAATCAGCCGACCCGACCTATGGGGTCCGAAAGCGTGAATTGGAACCGTCCCGTCGGCTCATGGACTCGGCGACTCTAAGGATCGTGGATCCATCGAGTCGGGCTTTTTTTTTTTAACTTTTTTTTTTCTTAGTTTTATAATATTATTACATAAATTTAATTGTCGTGAACCAATTCCATGTTGACACATGTAAAACATGGACGCAATAATGAATAGACCTGACGAAGCTGCTCTTTGGTAAACTTGGAAAACATTGATGAACCAAATAGAGAAAATAAAATATTAAGGACCTTTACTTATTTCGTTTTCAAGATATATTACATTTTTTTTTTTTTTTTTGCCCGAAGGTATATTATATTGTTAAAAAAGAACTAACACAGAGACTTCAGTGGTATTCATTGATGAGGTGGTTCCGCTTCCAAGAATGCTTCACGATTTTATGGTACCAAAACCAGTGGTATTACTAGCAAAATAATAATAATAATAATAAATATTAGTTGTATTAATAAAAATAGGTATAGGTAATTACTTAAGCAATTAGTTTTATCTATTTGGTTAAATAATTTCTACACATTAACTATAAACATAAAAAGGCTATCTTCTAAACAATTGCAAGATTTATCAAGAAAGAAGAAAACACCTTGAGAAAGAAATTCTTATTCCACAAGAACTTGCTAGCTCAATGTTACTGAATAAGGGAAATAGAGTAATAACTCTTAGATTAAATATGAAAGGTTCACACTGTTGTTGAAGCATATGTTTTTTTTCCGTAATTACTCAACATGATCCTCAATTGCCACCTCTATATTTACTCTCAGAATATTCAATGTTTGAAGCGATGATCTATTCTTTGCTAAACTTTTTCCAATGTTCGGTCTCAACATACAGGAAAAAAATAATACAATTCCCATAATACTTTGAAGTTTCGAAATATAGAAAAATGCCTAAATACTTATTACATGAATAATTTAATATTGCTAATGGAAAGCATAATTGATATATGAACTCAAGAATCAAATAATCTATATGTTATTACCATCAGATAAAAAAAAATTAAATATTCATCACTAAATTGCAGCATAATAAACATAATACAATTTGAGACAAAATTTAAATCATAAGCAGGTAATTATTAAGAACATGGAATAGTTTACCAAAACAAAGAGAAGAGAGGTCATGTTATGTATTTAGAACTTCCTGTTTAGTGACTTAAATATTTAAAAAAAATAGAAAAGAAAAGTCATTGACATGATAATGATGGAAAATAAAAATAGATATAGGCAATTACTTAAGCAATTGGTTTTATCTGTTTGGTTAAATAATTTTTGTACATTAACTATGAACATAAAAAGGTTGTCTTCTAAACAATTTATCAAAAAAGAAGAAAATGCCTAGAGAAATTCTTATTCTATAGGAATTTGTTACCTATATATCACTCAATAAAGGAAATAGAGTAATAACTCATAAATTAAATATGCAATTATACCCTTTAACTAGAGCTATGCGTGTATAGCTAACGTTGTAGGATTGAAAGTCTCAAACCCTTAAAGTCGAAATTTCATCGTTTATGTAAGTTTCGTTATAATTATTACTGCCAACCTTATCATAGCTTATCACATGTAATTAGAAGGATACAATCCCAAAACGCCAGATCCTGAGTTGCCATGATGTGTTGATGGTTAATTATTCGCGGCCTTCTATTTTATGTCGCTTTCATTTCTTTGAAGTGGGATGAATGAATTAATGATTATGACTGGTTAATAGCTGTTGGTCGGCAGTGGTTGGCCGCCTCAGGTGGATGAGTTGCTTTTTTTTTTTTTTTGCCTTTCTTAATTATTTTGTGTCATTTTATTTAATTAATTAAATTTAATAATATTATTTCATGAAATTGATTATAATGGATCCACTGTTTGAAAGTGAGCAGAATATTTAATACACCTGGCGTCTTTTGTATTAATTAGAAACCTTCATGTTCCAATTACAAAATTTATACGTTAAGGATACTTACTAGGTTAGTAGATAATGCCAATGACTAAAGTCATACCTTTTCCAATATGAAATATTTCAAATACATGATCAACAATGCAAGATTACAAACAAATTGAATCAAGATAATAAAGTACTAAGTTGAAGCTCAAACCACAATTTCAAAGCTTACAGTAAATTCAAATGTAGATTGACTTCAAACTGCATTCAATAAGCTTGAATTAGAATTAATTAAGTTAATAAAAAAAAAAGAACTAGAATTAATTAAGCTCATTTAAGGTTTATTTTGTTAATATATTATCCTTTTAAACTAAAATAATATCAATATCTAAACTGAACTAATATTTAAATTGGATTCAAACTTGATTAAGTTTAAAATGTAATCAGATAAATATTATAATACTTGACTGTGATCAAATCAAACTCAAATAAATAGAAAGATAATCTAACTAATTCGAGAATAGTTTTGATTAATTTCCACCTATATGCATGGTCAACTTTTCGTCAACGATGGCTTTATTTAACGGGGAAAGGAAAGTTAAAGCGCAAAGTTTGATAGAAAAAAAGCTTGTTTTGTTGCTTAAATGAAAACAGCATGACTAGAAGACAATTGCAATTTCAACCCATGTAAATAATTATTCTAAACTCCTAAATTATACATTTATTATTCCAAGAATTTAAAAAATGGTGAATTCACCTTAGACTAAGGATTGCTGAAAAGGATCCTATAGATGGAAAGTTAAATATGTACTTTTGAAATTTTTTTTTATTAGTAAGTGGGCTGTATTTACGTATGAGTTATGTCTTTGAGGTGAATTTGCAATTTAAGAAAATTCAAATCATAAATCTAGAATACAATGAAAAAAAGAAACTCATTATGAGCAATAAAATTTCTATTTATGAAGCAAAGAGTTTCTGACTATTCTAATTTGATATCTGAAAATGTTAATATATCGATATTAAGCTATATGTGAGTAACAACTAGGGTAAAAGATCAATTTCCAATATAGTTAGGTGGAATTTGATAAGAGATTGGATTTTCTTGAGCAATCACATAGACCATAGAAAGAGATGATTATTTCATTGTAAAATATATAAGCTAATATGTTTCTCTCACATAGTTTTTGGTTTTATGTTGTTATAACACCTAAGGTAGATATATTCTATTTATAAGGAAGAAAAGATAAAAGACATAAAAAGAGTCGATAAGTCATCGAGAGTCACGTGTGTGGAAAATACCATGAATATGCAGCGTAACATGTTGATTTTCCCACACCTTTTCTTGGTTTCATGATGTTATAAAGTAAGGAAAGATGAATGATAATTGTATGGCATTCGGGTCCTAGGAAGACTCATGGTCAATGTGTTACTCTACATGGGAAATACCCATGCAACGGATATCCAACCAAAAGTAGATCACATCTGCAAACAAAATAGAACTGTATTAGGCTTTTTAAGGTTTTGAATTATGAACCTAAAAAGTTGATTCGGATTATCTGAACCATAATTATCAATAAATATCAGTATTATTATATAGGAGGAATATTTCTTAGACTTGGCCTCTCTAGAAGTTCTTAATTCACTGTCTTTCATGTTTTTTGATTAATACCACAACGATGGTTTTCTTACATTGCTAGTGTTTTTGATTGAAAACCTAGATGAATGAGAATTGATAAAGAGAGGGGGAAAATAATGGAATATGAAGATCAAGATATATGTAATAGATCATTTCCTAAAAAAATGATATAATAAATACTACATATTGGATTAGGCCATTTATTAATTAACGGTTCTTTTTCTATCGATAATTAAAGACAATTCCTTATCATAGATATTATTGATGTTTGGATTTGACCTTTTGGCTCAAGGATGTTAATTGTACTGAATCGAATTGATTTCAAAAAAGATTTTAACAAATTAAAATTTTTAATCCATTTTTTTTTCCCCTCTCACCCACGCTTCTAATCAATGAAGCAACTGTAGTCCTTGCTTTTTGGTTTCCAAATTCCATTTTCCCTCTCTGGGAATGAGGAAACGCTAAAATAACTTCATTATAACTAATTTTGATAAGCAACTGTAGTCCTTGCTTTGGTTTCCGATTCCTGTTTGACTTATCACGTCGTTAATGGGTCTGTAAGGCCTATCCACCACACGACATTTCCTTATTCATGCTTATATTGTTGGTTGAGTATAAAATCTCATGATTAAGTATTCCATATAAATCGTGAAAAGTTACGGTGTTAGTTGATAAAATCATGATTGTAAATACTTTATCAACACGAGATTAAAATTTTTAAATTAAATGGTTAAAATAGATCTATTAGTATTTGTTGACTTGACTATTTACTATTTTTGGCTTGAGATATTATGAATAGTATTGAAGAGGACTTCTTGTTAGTAGATGGATAATTCAAGTTTGGCTCTAATTTAGAGAAGAGATCCAAGAAAGCTAGAGTATATCACTAGGGTATGGAGGTTATCAATAGAATATGATTCCTTGCATACTTCTAGAATGATTTATAGATAGTAAGTGACCTGAATCATACACCATAAAAAGGAGAAGATTTAGGCTTAATTGTAAGCTTTTATGATAAGGACGTCGCATGTTTAAGGAGAGAAAGGAGATTATGAGACCTTATGGTTAAATATCCTACATGAATTATATAAGATTATTTTACTAGTTTATAAGACCATGTTTATGAACATTTTGTCAATATAGATTTGAAACTTTTGAATCAAATAATTAAAATTATTCTATTAGTATTTGTTGATTTGGTTATGCACTACTTTTGATCTGAAGTGTTATATTCAATTATTTCCATGATATAACATTTTAATTCTCATAAAACGCCATCCACTATGAAAATTAACAACATAAGTTTAATCTTATAAAATGATCTTTTTTCTTTGTCTTAATCCCGAAGGTCATTTTGGATTTTTCTTTTTAAGTTGCAAATAACTTCAATATCATTTTCACCTGAGTACGAATTCTCCTAAACTTTCAATTATTATAAATGTTCCTTTTAAATTTTGATAAATTGTCAATATAAAAGGTATTTTTACTTTTGGTGAAAAAAATTCATATTGTGATTAAAGTATAAATGGTTTTAAAATGTATATTGATAAGTTAAAGGGGTGTTTTCACCTCAATTTTAAATTTTCTAGAGGTTACTATGGGGTCATTTATTGATTTATCAAATTTTAAGAGAATGATTTATAACATTTGAAAATTTAAGGGTATACTCACACTTAGGTTAAAATTTCAAAAGTTTTTTTATTGTTTTTTCCCTTGTTTCATCACGTTAATCTAGAGATGGGCCTCAGCCCACCTGATCTACGCGTTCGAAAGCATGAATTGGAACCATCCCGTTAGCCCATGGACACGGCAACTCTAAGGATCACGGACCCATCGAATCGTGCTTTTTTTTTTTTTTTTTTCTCAGTTTTATAATATTATTACATAAATTAAATTGTTTCGAACCAATTCCATGTTGACACACGTAAAAAATGGATGCAATAATTAATGGACCTAATGAAGTTGTGTTTTGATAAAACCTGAAAAACATCGATGAACCAAATAAAGAAAATAAATAATAAGAATATAGTTAGATTGGTATGTAATGTTGATAATTAAATTTATACTTTTTTTTCAATATAAAATATATACATGCTTGCTGTGATGATCAACATACATGGTTTTAAATAAGTTTAATTGGAACAATAAATTATTGAACTCAAGCTTCATTGAAAATTTTAAAACTCAAACTTAACTCGAGCATAATTACATGAGCTCCACTTGAAGTGATATTCAATAAGTTTAAACTTGACTTAATTAAATTCTTTTGGTATTCATTTTTCTAATATAATATTTTCCTTTTGAATTGAAATAATATCAATATCCAAAATTAATAGATATTTAAATTTGATTTAAGTGGGATTAGGTTTGAATGCTAATTAGGTTAAATATTATAAAATTTGAACTCAATTATTATCAAATCAAATTCAAATAAATGTCAAATGAAACTTGATTAATTTGCAAGTAAATTGCTAAGATAGTTGTAATTTAGTGATATGAATACTATTTCTTAATAAAATAGATCAAACTTGATTTTCCACTCTTTAAATGTTAATTGTATAATAATTGGAAAAAAAAAAAGAAAAAAAAATTGCAAGCACATTGGACTCATTTCCACCAAAATGCACGGTGGGCTTTCCGTCTACGATTGCTTTATTTAACGTGGAAAAAAAAGTTGAAGTGCAAGTCATATTCCAACTGGGTCCAAGACATAGCCTTTACTTATTTCGTTTTCAAGGTATATTTTCTTCTTCTTCTTCTTTTTTTTTTTTGCCAGAAGGTATATTATATTGTTAAAAAAGAAATAACACAGAGACTTTTCAGTCTATCGACTTCAAGTCCCGGAAATAAAGTTCTGTCAAAAAAGCCTTAAAAATCCATTCGCAATATACATTGATGAGGTGGTTCCGTTCCCAAGAATGTTTCACGATTTTATCGTATCAAAAGCAGGGGTATTACTAGCAAAAATAACTAAATAAATAAAATCACTGGTATTAATACTTAGGTTTTTTTTTTTTTTTTTTACTGTCCTATTCTTATATATGCTCAATTTTGAATTAAATATTATACCACGTAAGATTTATTAAATTTTCTATATTATCGTCAATTAAAATAAACCATATAAATACGATTTAAGAATTTAGGATCAGTGCCAAAAGAGCATAAGATTTGCAAAAGGAAAGCACCAAAAATGTGAATCTTGCACAAAAAAGTATGATATATAAATTGAATATATAACTATCTTAAGCAGTGAATTGAAAAGAAAAAAAAAAAAAAAAAAGAATTGAATCCCTTCTAAACAATAACTCATAAAGACATGCAATCAAATGTCCATATGAGATAGAGAAATATAGAAAGGAAAAGTGGAGAATAGTAAGGAATGGAAGATGGAAATAAAGAGGAAAGAAGAATATAGCATCATCACATATTGTTTACAAGAAAATATGCAATTGGAGCAAAAGGTGAGAAGAAAACATGTTAAGACCTATTCTCTCAATGAAAATCCCCCCAACTGATGGATATGTCAGTTTTTGCTTTAATCGGTTTAGAGCACCGTAATATATAGTCGGTTATCTAGGAGTTAAGTGGAAAGTTATAATATGTGAAAATCCTCTGAATTGAAGGGTAAAATTATTTTTATTTACAATCTTTACACCTAATTTCTCTCCTTCAATTTTTTAAAATTATACTTCATCTTATTCTCTTATTCTTTTTTTTTTTTTTTCTCTCTCCCACTTTCTTAATTCTTTCTTTTCACAATTTTCAATAAAACCACTTTTTTAACAATTTTAATAATTTTTTTCATTCATGAGATTTTTGAAAAAAAAATCATTATAAATTATATAGATACTTTAAATATAAAATTTGTAATGATAAATACAAAATATTTTCCTATAAATTTGAAATAAATATACATTTTATTTTTTATTAGATAAAAAAAAAAACTAATTTTTGCACATGACGTGTGCGGATAGCTATTATATATGTAAGTCTCCCCTAATTAGTTACAGATATTTGCAATATAAAGTGTCATTGTGACACGTGTACTAATGGAATAACGGGTAGTACATGTGCATATAAATGCGACTCCTATTACAGAAGCTGCTGGAATCAGACTAATTCTAACAAGGCCATGGGCTTGGGCCAAAACAAATACCTGAATTATTATACCCCTCGACCTAATACAACTGCCCTGATATTTCTGACACACGTGACAAAACACTCCACTTGTGTCCTGTTGTCCAGAAGCATCCAAACTGGTCGAAACCCTATCCTTCTCTTCTACAATTTTTTTGTTGCCAAACCCTAGCCAAAATCCATGTGTCATATATGCATCTGTATGTGAGTGTAAACATATACACATACATATGTAATTATCAAAATTATGAATTAATTATAGATTTTATAAACTTATAATTTTATAATTTTTTTATTATTAAAATAGATATGAATTTATTTAAGTATAAAATTTTGATAGAATTATAAATTTTGATATATGATTTTATAAGATTATAATTTTCCTACTTTTATAAAATTTTAAATGATTTTACGGATTCTACATATATAAAGGAATAATAGAATTACCATTTTAATAACTATATATTTGTATATATTGGCCCTTAATCTCAGTTGAATGAAACTTAAATGGACAAATCAAATGAGCCATTGGATTAAATTTCAGCAAGTGATAGTCCATATTGAAGCCTCCATCTCTTATATAATTTATGGGTTTTTGGCTTAGGTTCGAGTTAGGCTTAGGCCTAAGTCTTGTTAAGCATATAAAAGTAAGCTCATTTCTTATAAAATAAGTTGCCAAGCCTACTTAAGCCTTCTATAGGTTTAGAAAGACTTCTGTCACTTTTTACACGTGAGACAACCAAGTAAGGTTAAGAGTAGTAAACCATTTTAGGGATAAAACCATTAAATGTTAGTAAATTTTTATATTTTTTTTTATTTTAGTACATAAACTTTAAATTTATTTATTTTAATACCATAACTTTTCAAATGAGATGAATTAATATTTATGTTATAATAGATGTTATAAAAAATACTTATATGTTTCATTTTAAAAAGTTAAAATATAAAATTGAAATAAAAAATAAAGTTTGAGCACTAAAGTAAAAATAAAAAGAAAGTTGATGTACTTATATTATTATTTTACCATTTTTTAATAATGATGTCATAATAGAGATATACATTTATTTCATTTACAAAGTTGGGAGGTACTAAAATGAATAAATTTAAAATTTAAGTACTAAAACAAAAAAGATTACAAAAGTTTAGCTACTTGTACTAGTTTTATCCCACCATTCTAGTTATTATTATTCCTAGCCTAATAAGCTAAATTTCCTTAAAATATCCCTCCTAAGCCTGTTTTCTGAAACTTATCACTAACTCATTAATTCGATTTATATTGTTGAATTGGACTAAAAGTCTATTTAAAAAAATAGTCTTATATATTTATATGTAATATATATATATATATATATATATATACACATATTATATGCCGTACTATAGAATGATAATAATAGCCCCTAGGAATGTAAGTGCAAGTTCTATTGCTCTTGTTCCAAAACCTTAAAATAGAAAGCCTTCATCCGATGAACTTCAATTTACAATTTTTTTTTTTTTTTTGTCCTCTTCAATTTGAAATTATTATCACAAAAAATATAATGAACATGGTGCCTGAATGAATCTATCATGATCACGGTGCAGGGGTCATTCTTCTTCACCAATAATGATGTGGAGAAAGAGCTACGTGCTAGTTGCTTCTAGTTGGGTCCAAGATGAACAACCTTCACTCTTTTCATTTTCAAGGTAGATTAACATAGAAGAAAAGGTATAAGGACTTTTTAAGTCTGTTGATTTAAGTCTTGAAAATAAAATTTTTATAAAATTACAACATTCAAATCCGTTTGAAATATGTTATTGATAGATCATGTCTTCTTTTCGTAGAAGGTTTCACAATTTTGTCTTATTAAAAACTAAACCATTATGTCTTTGTCATCGTCAAGTTTCCCCACTTCAAATCCTAAGGTGAGCGCATTTAAACCCATGGAATCTTAGAATTTATTGTTTCGCAATTTTGTCCTATTAAAACAAGACCAATTTGTATTGTTATCATGCAAGTTTCCCTACTCTAAATCCTAGCGCGCGAGCATGGAATCTTGGAATTTGTTGTACCTTGTTTGATTCGTTACACTATGTTTGTTTTGAGGGAATTGAGAAGGAATAATTTAGGAGGGGAGAATTAAGAGGTAAACAGTTTGATTTGAAACAGAATGTAAGAGGGGAAGGAAATTGGAGAGTAATCTTTTTCTAGGCCACAGTCAAAATTGTTTCTCTCGAAGATGGACGTAAAGAGAGTGGAAAGGAGGGGAAGGCACTTATAATTATCCATTTATCCCTATTGGCACATCTTTTGTTGCTTTTATATTTACAAAATAGAAATCGTCCCTTTCCCCATTGGTGTGTTTATTTTTGTAATATATATATACACACATATATTAACTATTGACGTACCCGCGCTATATATGCAAAAATTATTATTATTTTTTGTATCTAATAAAAAATATATACATTTATTTTAAATTTATAGTAAAACATTTTATATTTACCATTATAAATTTTACTTCTAATGTATCTATATAATTTATTAGTAAATAATGTACTTGCGTTATGTGTGCAAAAAAGATTAAACATGTGTAGTATAATTTATGAAATAGTAAATTTCTAAATCAAACACTATTAAGATTTGCCATTTAAAAAAGATTAGAAACTTACAAAAGCTATCCATAAAGTGTGCATAACTAAAAAATAATAATAATGATAAAGAAATCATAGCGAATTAATTATAGGATTACCTTCAAGACAACAGTATATTCTTCTAAACAACGTCCATGTATGAGTATCGGTTACCCCAGATAATTTGCTCTTCTTTACCAAAACTTTTGTTGAAGCCATTGAAACTTTATGTAATAAGGCTACATTAAGTTGTCTGTAGCTAAACACATGATTTGAAAGATAAATCCCCACATTATGTATCATTAGACCTCATGCTTTGTTGATTGTTAAAGTAAAGCTTAAATAGAAGAAATTATAATGACTTCTTTTCAAAAATTATAAGAATAAAAGAAATGACCTAAATTGTGAAAAAAGTGTTTTTATTGGAAATTGTGAAAGAAAAGGAATGAAAAACTAAGAGAGAGAAAAAAGGGGGAGAAAAAAAGGTGGAAAATAATTTTAGAGACTGGGAGAGAGAACTTAGATATAGGGATTGTAAGAGAAGGCAATTTTACCCATCATATAAGTTATATATAATTTTATAATATTATTTTAGTATTGAATTTTCTATTAAATAATATTTTATATTGACCTACCCATGTTGTGTGTGAAAAAAAAAACTTAGACTTCATATATATAAGAGCACCAATAATATACGTTTATAAAATTAAAACTATAATAATCTTAAAAAAAAATAGCAAATGTTGATCAAATAAAAAGTATAATGAATTTTGTAAATAATAATAATATTGAACAATTAAAATAATAGATAAATAAAACAATAAAAATCGTATAAATAAGTAAGTTAAAAAATGATACCTGTATAGTTGAAAATATTTATGAGTAAAGGGTTATAGTTAAGAAATTTATCGGATGGATTTGATTTTTTTTAATAACTACCATAGTTAAAACTATAAAATATAAGTAGCTATTTATAGGTAGTTACAAAAGGAATTTCCCTTTAATATAATACATAAATACAGTAATAATAGCAATTAATAAAAATAAGCAATCATTCTTTTTTAGGAATTTAAATAGTTTCTTAATGTGTTTTAGATTATAATGAAATAAAATTAAGAATGAAATTCCAATCCTTTATTTAGTAATAGCCACATAATTCTAATTTTATTCTAGTGATTTATTTAGCACCGAACATATTCAGATAAATTGTGTTGTATATTTGTTGTATTTAGAAAAAGACATCTTTAACCTTTGATGAAAGGTATGTCCTTAACCTTTAAGATTTATAGATCAAATATAATGTACATGGTATAAAAAAAGTCATAATATATCACTAACTTATGTGATAATTTATACAATATATTGTAATAAAAAAATTATTGAATCAAATAATGCATACAACTAATGATTAAGAAAGAATAGGAAATATATAAAAAACAGGAAATATACAATTTTAAAAATACATTATAAATGTATTAAGATATACTAAAAATATGCTAATTGTATTTTATTTGGCTTATTAAAGAAGTTGTCATATGTCTATAAAACCAAAATGACAAAGAAAATATTGTTTGGTGGATTTTATACCCAACAATACAAAACTTTTCAATGATAATTTATGATTTTAAAAAGAATTCTTTATATGAAATTTTATCAAAGCAATACGTTAAGAATAAAATGCCCATTTTGTAATAGGAAATCAATGACAATAATTACATATAAAATGCAAATCTTTTATAATATATGTAGATCAGGAGCACTTCCCAACTATAGTGAAAAAAAATTTAAGTTTTGAGATTATGAAGTCCAAAAGTCCAAAATTCATGTTTTGGCTTAATAATATAGATATTTAACTTATGCTTTATGTTAAAGAACAAACTCTCATATATAAAGTGGGATCATATTAGAAATTCATGTATTTAAAGAAAATTATATACATACCCAATACCCTTTTTTCTACGTTTCAATTACATTATGATGAAAGATAATAAGAAGAAAGTAAAAGACATATTGCATTGGGGGTATAATTGTTGTAGCTACTATATAGAAATTTAGACAAATTATCAATAAAACTCCAATCATCAATTTAATTGTCTGATTTCAATGTTGCCATTTGATAAAAATTCAAAATATTAATTTTAAAAAGGATGGAAAATACATTACACAATGAAAAAAGATCTAAAGCAAATAGGTGAGCTATAACTTGTTAAACATATCTTTTGTTTCTTCACGGGCATTACTAATTTTTCTTGCAAAACTAGTTGAAGGACTTTAACGTACTTCATTTTCCTTGTACCTCACTCCATCCTATAACATTGAAAATGTATCAATATGCAATAATATAGCAACAAATTTGCAAATTATATATATGTATATATATATATATATATATTCTAAAAAATTTAAAAAAGGAGATTAGATTTTAAATAATGAAGATCCACTAAAGGTGAGAGCATAATCCAAAAGGATAGAAAAAAAAAAAAGATAGTTTAGTTGGACTTAGTATATTTATTGAGCAAGATACAGTTGGAGATTTTAAACATAACAAAAAAAGTAAAATAATTATAATCACAATATCCATAAAAGAAAAAAAAAGGCAAAGTATTATAGAAGAAGAAAAAAGAATAAATTTACATGATTGAATTCATATAAACATCATGCACTTAAAAAAAAGAAAAAGAAAGGGGAAAGGGGAGAATATAAAACTTAATTGGATAATCAATCTAAAATGTAGAGTGAAATGGATCAATAAAAGTGTAAACCATTGTTCTTGATATGATCTTCCTTGATAAATAATCTAATCTTATTATTTTATCCATGGTGAAAGTTTAGCAAATGTTGTGTAATCAAACCAATGCTTTTAAGTAAACTCTTTCAAAAAATATATATTGTTTTTATCAATAATTACGTCACATGATTTCCTAAGATATCATACTTCCAGAATCTTAAAGTAATTTGACTATTTGATGAGTTTACAAATTGGAGAAAAGAAAAGGATAAAGTAAAAATGAACAAATAATATGTACTCAAAGAAGTAACAATCTTAAATTAAACTATATGCTTATAATGTTTGTTGTTAAGTATATTTAGACAAAGAGTGAAACAGCCATCAAGCTTTGTGAATATCACCATCAATGTCCATATTTGGTAGGTTTGATAAATTCTACTTATGTTATACTAGTCATGGAATACCACTAATGACCAATGTGCATGTATAGTGCATTATGATACATGTTATATATGAACATATGATATAGCAATTATGCACTATGAGATTTCCACTTTCCATTGAGCTTTATTTTCTGAATAGATGTACTTTACTTAAGAAAAAAACTGTTCATAGCATATTATAGTTGGATAATATGAATGTTCTTTAGAACAGTTTTTAGACCCAAATATTTTTCCATGGGATATTTAATTTGTTAACAAAATTAAGACTAATATGGATTATGAAAACTTATTGTAGTTGTTATACCTTGAAGTCGTAGAGTCGCAATAGTCCTGCCGTGTAAACGATTCTATGATAGTAACCAGCCTCACAGTGCCTATCATAGATAGGACCTACATAAGGCGTTCACGATTACTCGTTTTGAAGTAAACAGTTCAATTAAGAATTTAGCTAAAGTTACAGTAAGTATTAAAACTTTAAGTCAATAAATCTAATTACATGTACATTATCGTAGAATTTCCAAGTGATTCTACATCATATCATAACAACTAGTTAATTTACATATTGTACATCAGTTCTTCATCCTAAAGATTCTAACAATACTTTAAACAAAAGCTTGATCATAGATGGGTTGATTCTCACTCCCCTAAAAGCTTCAAAAGAGAAGTAACCTCTAGATAGTTGTAACGTGACATAATTAATCAAAAGTTAGGACCTGCAAAAGGATCTATATGGGTATGAGCAACTATAGCTTAGTAAATTGAATTGGAGACTTATGAATATATACAAGCACAAACAAGATTATCAAGCAATTATTTTCTTGCAATGCAACAAGCAAGTATCATCATATAACGTAGTTCGGTCCATTATGAAATCAGAGTAATTTCACTTGCTCTAATCTGTGTTGAGGAGTTTTCATGTTATGCAATAGCTTACAACCAAACCCAAGTTTATGTAATGGAGACACTGCTTCTCTTAAAACTATCCTTCAAACCAATGCCCTCGTCTTCACCACGACCTCTTCTCCTATCACTTAGTTTGGTTAAGGATGAGAAAAAGACCAAATTTCTATCCAACGCTATCCTTTTCAAAGGTGTTAGTATTTAGTTGGAGAATCCTAATGACCCCCTAAAGGGTTACAATGCATGACAATTTAAGGTATTAAGGTCAATTAGGATTATGTTCAATTTAGGATGTTCAAATAATTTCACACCAATCTAGTTATAACAGTCATCAATCACAACACAAATTCCATCACAAAGTCAAATACACAAGCACATGCATAAATCTACTTACAATCATAATCATACACAATCCCAAGTCTCCAAGTACTCTAAAATAGTACTCCAAATATAATGAAGTAATAAACCCAACTTACTTAAGATTCTCAATCACTCAATTACTTAACTACAGGTCGGTTTGTCTCCATATATCCTATAATACAAATATGTCTTTTTAGTACTTATACTTAAATGATACATATTCTAAGTTATAATTTAATCCGCTTCTCCATATATACCTATTCTTTACTAAAGGTTAGCTCGAGGTTCGATTTTTAAATTATATTCCAATTTTAGTTCTAAATTGTTTTCAACTACGAGGAATCCTAAATACACTCGAATCTTAATATGAAATTAATCACATTAAGCTAAGTATTCTAAAAATTATACTAGGTCTTAATTTAGTATTCTAAATTATTCGGTACACTTTAATCCTATTTGGAGTACCGGATTTATTTCCGATATGAGAAAATTTTACACTTTTTATCCAATTACCTAAAATTAATTTTTGTACCAGATTTATTTTGTACTGATATTATTACTATATTATCCAATTTAACCTATTATTTCATATTTTTTAAAATTCTAATTTCACATATTACTAAATTACTCACAATTACTACATACAGGACTCTAAGGATCTATATAGGGTCCTTAATAATATGGATGACCTAATACTACATTTGGTATGCAAGAGTAGTTTGAAATATATTGGAATGTGATGGAAAGTAATGAGAATTTGCTTATTTAAAGATATCACAAAATGGAATAGAATTAAATGTATATATAGTAGTATTTATCAAAAACATCGTTAATTATTACATGACATAATATTGTTGAAAGTTAGATAAATAACTCTTAATTAATGTAATTAATGAGGGAGGAATAAAATTAGAAGTTCACCCTTTTAAGGAGCTAGAATCGCAACTACACCTTCTAAAATACTAACAAATATAAAAAAAGGAATGAAATTTGGAATCACGATTTTATTCCAATACATTTATGTATACTAAGCATGATATAGGACCATATACAATGGAGTTCATTCTCCTATTAAGAGCCCCTTTTAGGGTCCTTGAGTGCTTTAGCTTTTTAGGGTTCCTATCATAAGATTCCAAGGTAGTTTTTTTTTTTCTTTTGTTTCTTTTTTTCTAATCTACGTTACTTTTATGTTGAATTTTAAGTTGTGTCTCCATAAATAATTGCAAGTGTAGGGGTCATGCGAGGGTTACATACCTACCAAGTGTTAAGTCACATTGTATGTGATCGAGGGGAGCAACTTAAGTTGCACACATCGGATAATCAAATGAAGAATGGTAGTAAGGAGGATTAAGCAATCCCATAGGCTCAAATACATGTTGTAACAAGTATAAGAACTTAATAGTATCCATTTTAATTATTAGGTTCAAGGCCCATAAGTGATTTAATCCTTTGAAAATGAATAGTAAGGATCTGTTTTTAAAAATCTCAAAAATAAAGTGAAGATGATCTTAACTAGAAGAAATCTTTACTACTTATTTGCTTTGTAGAAAGGAATAGAAAACTTATCCTTTTAGAATGACTAATACCAAGAATAGAATAAATATTTCTATTTTAAGTTGGACATCAAATCAAAAGGACCAATTTGCCTAAACTTATGCTCTGAGAATGACTAATACTAAGAATAGGCCAACTATTTCTATTTTAAGTTGGACATCTAATCAAAAGGACCAATTTGCCCGAACTTATGCTCTAAGGATGACTAATACCATGAATAGATAAGCTATTTCTATTGGTCGTATAATCAAAGGGACCAATTTGCCCCTACTTTTAGTGTGTAATTTTGTCAGTTTAGGTTTTTAATAGGGTATATTGGTCAAATTACTTGGACTCTTTATTCCCTCTATAAAGATTTCTCACCTATAATCCACTTAACCAAGGTATTGAAAAGTTTAAAGGGACTGATTAGGGTTCTTAGCATTAACCATCGTGTAATAGGTGGGTTGCTATTGTCATGACCCTAAGAAATCCTAGTAAGATTGTTTAAAATTTTTATATTACGTATGCATTCGTAATACAAAAACTATCTTACAAATAAGAGATTGCAAAACTTTAAACAATTAGTTATTAAAGTTTTCATTTCTTAATTTACTATAACATATGAGTAACAATGGATATTTGATATTTCACAGTCTACAAGAACCTTAGAGAATCGATATCCCTTACCAAATACTAAGATAAGGTAATAAAGTTGTAAAACTTAAACTTACACAAGTTATAATATATAATTCAAGCAAAATATATAGTCTGTCCTCATATTTTAACTTCTATGTATCTCAACATTGGTACTTAACACTCAGCTCTTAACCTATGCTTGATAATCTATCAACCTACAAAAGAAAACTATTGGGGAGTAAACTATAAGAGCTTAGTGAGTCATCCCTTGTACTATACTAGCAAGCAAGTTATCAAACAATTTGTTATCAAATATATGAATGCATGAATAAACAGTATACTAAATAATATATATATGCAATTAACCGATGTTACATATAACATTGGATTTAACGCCTTCCAAAGTAAGGGTTAGAGATATATTGACACTAATTACAACTAGGCTCTAGCACCTGAATTTTTAACTATATATAAATATATATAGGAATTCTCTGTTTTACGAAATAGGTTTTTATTTCCAATAGTTAATAGTATACAAATTCCCAAGTTTAGCGGTGAGGTGGCTCCCGCAATCTATACTTACAACCTACAGCAGTGGTCTCTAGACGCAACTCTCAACCACTCATGGTTAACGTCTCCAACATTAGTAAAACCTATGAGTCAAGGATAGGGTCTTGTTGTACCAAAGTTCATGTATTGTACTAATTAAATAATGTGAGAATCCATCACTTTAAAGCCTTTCATTACCAACCGTATGAGGTGACGGTCTGAACATTATATGCAATGTTTGTGCTTATGTATGATTCATTTAATTTTAGTTGAGTTGAATATGATTAAGTCAATTTATGAGCTAATCAAACATTATTAACAAATCATTCAAATCATTCAAATTATGCAACAATCAATCATATAATTAAATCTTCAATTATCACATTTAATAGCATTTTGCATAGTAATCAATCAATATCAGACACATACATAACCCGAACCCCCATGCATCAAGTTATTAATATTTAATTTATATGCACCAACTAGAAGCATAAAACAAGTATAGAGTCATCGAGAGAGTATTGACTTGGTCATTGAGTCTATCAATGGTTATAATAATCCACTATGTAAGTCAATATCCATATCAAGATCACCTGATATTTAAGAATTGAGAAAGGTAATAAGTATTTAAGTGGAATAATTAAGCTATTTATATATTCGGTACTAACTACTTAAATTAGTTATCCATTTTTATGAAATGCTCGGTTCGAGCTTTTTCGTTAATCGCATATAATTTTTTCGATTTAATTCTAATTTTTATGAACTTATAGTCCAATTTGATCATTTTCAAATATACTTTCTTGTAACAGGTTCTATTTTAGACGTTATAACCCATAGTTTCGATTCTGATGTAAAAATATTATGAAGTGAATTATTTTGACTTGAATAATTATAAAATATTATTTTAAACTTTTCTAAGTATAATTATAGTTTAATAATTATTTAAATCATATATTTTGTAATTTTATTATTTTGGGTCATTTTTCTATAATTACTCATTTTTACTTATTTTTGAGGTTTAGATCATTAATTTAAAATTTTCTTCTTTATTAATTTTCTAATTAATTAATTAATTATGCAACGTGACAGCATATGGAAGTGCTACGTGTCCTTTTGTAATTTTTCCCATATTTTCTATTATTTTTTATTTTTACGGTATATACATATATTAATATTTATTACTATATTTTACTAAATTTTATAAATTAATTATTTATTATAATTTCTCCTAATGTTACGGTACATACATATATATATAAATATACTTTCATATTTATTAAATTAATATTATAATTGACTATGTATATATTGTTCAAATATACTTGTTTTCTACTTAGATGATACTATTCATGTATATATATTTATACGTATAATGTACTTATGTACTAAAATATTTTAATCTTAAATATATATTACATATTATACGTGTGGGTATAAATACACACATAATTGTACTTTATATACCTATGTACATATTGGGTTATATTACATATTTATATATATACTAAAATACATAATACAAATAATATTATACATAATTACATATATAAGATCATTACATCCAGCACACACATAAATATATTCATACAAAATTTTATAAAATGAAAATACTAAGTATATATACATATTTCTACTATATACGCATACATATATATCATATAATAATAATATTAAGTATATATATATATACATGTTCATATTCATGCATACTTTTGTATATAGATGCATGTGTAAGAAGAATAGATACTGTATATATTATTATTTATACATACATACATACATATACTATATAATAAAGTATTAAGTATAATATATATATAAGAATACATACTATATGTATATTATTATTATTATTTGTACATACATACATATACTTTATAATAAAGTATTAAGTATAATATATATATATATATATATATATATCCATGCCTACGCCTACATACATATAAATAAGTGCATAAATAGAGAAAATACATAATACATACATATGTACATAAATAAGGAAACACATAGTATATATATATATATATGTTATATACGTATATGTGTATGTACAAATACATAAATTTTTTATACAAATTATTTATAAAATTTACTAGAACATATACACTATACATATAAACATACTTTAATAACTATACACCTATATGAACATAAACGCTCAAATACATGTATTGTACAAAATATAATTAAATAACTATTACAAAACACATATGCTATATGTACTAAAGCATACTTGTATAGTATTTGAGGGTGGATTTCCTAGCTTCTCCTTCTTTTTATCTTTGAGATTGTAAACCTTATGTAGTCAGTAGTTGAATCTCAATTTAAGTTTGAGTGTCCTAGACGCTATCAAGTGTCAATAAGGCTAGATAAGATAAAATTTTTATAAAATTTAAAACTGAATATAGTATCGATCATAAAAACCTTAGAAATTTAATTGAAACCTAAATCGCATACAAAAACTCTAAATTCAATGTACACACAAATACTCAAAATCGAACTCGAACTTAATCGAAACCCTAAAACTATAACTTTAAACTTATAAAATGAATAAATATCATTTAATAGAATATAATCATAACAGATTACAATAATCATAATCGATCAATAATCGTAATCAATTATAATTATCAACTAAATTGTGTAATCACGTAAAACTTTTAACCAAAAAGTTAAAATAACTCATAAAATTTATAATTGTAATAGGTACCAATTAAATTGATCAATTTTTACAAAAATTTTAAAATTAATTTATAAATGTTATTTTTACTATTTTTATGTTTAGAAAAATTACATATGTTTATTTTTATTTTCTATTTTCTCCCTTTTTTCTTCCTTTTTCTTTTCTTTTTTCTTCTTCTATTTTTTTTTCTCTCTTCTACATTGAAGTCTAGCAAAGCACAATAGCACCCCACATGAGGAATTCATCTCCAGGTGTTGATTCCATACAAAAGAAAAAAATAAAACATGATTACCTTGTCCCATCTTAATAAATACTCAAGATAGCTTAATCTATATTTTTTTTTCTCTTCTTATTTCTATTTCTTTCTTTTACTTGCTGCACACGTCTGGAAGTTGGAAACTTGGAGAAAAAAAAAAAAAAAAAAGACCAAACCGAAAAAAAGAAAAGAAAAGCAAAGGAAACCAAAACAAAGCACACATTACAAATTAATTAGAAGAAGAAGAAGACTAAGAGAAGTTGATTAATTGATTTATTAAAGGATTTAGGTAGGTTAGCATTTAATTTTTGTACATGTATATATATACTTTATACTATGTACATATATATATTAGGTATTTATTATTTTTCTTTTTATGTATTACATGTATGTATGCATAAAGGTATATGTATTTTGTGTGTATGGTCTAAAGTATGTACATGTATGTGTATAATATAAATATATTATGTATTTCCATATGTATATGTATGTATGTATGTATTATTAAAAATACATATACTATGTATTTGGTATTTTCACTATTTAGGTATTAATATATATGTATATACACATGAATACATATGAGTATATATGTACATAGTATTTATTTGAATATATGATATATTTATTTGAATATATGATATAGGTATTTTATGTATTCTTGTAATTATGTACACATGTAAGTTGTTTCAGGAAAGTATTGAATCCATCTCTAGCATTTTTATGAATGATTTCTGAGGTTGCACCAAATTGTTCCCACCAGTGAGTAAACCAATTAGGAAGATTTAAAGAAGAACAATTATAAAAAAAGTATTAACCAAGTATGTGATCTTTTTGAATTCATTTGATAGAACACATTCCACCATGCCTGTTTATAATCATAATAATTATAAGTAACTCAATGACTTAGTTGTGCAGAAAATGGTTCTATATTGAGTTTTGTTGGGGTGGTTGGATGAGTTCGCCATTCTTTTAAGCTGATTACTTTCAGTATTTTAACTATAGAATAACTAATCATTCCTTCCTTTTCAAAATGTTTGAATCTGATTGATCTAGTTTTAACCAAGATTTTTTCATAAAACTGGATTATTTTATAAGGATCATATGGTACATAGTAAAAGTCCTTTGTAAATATTTTTCTTTCAAATTCAAAGGGATCCTTTTCTGATGGGTCTTCTTTTACAGAGAAAACATATCTAGAAACAGGTTTTATAAAAAATTTTGATCTTTGATTTGTAGGTATTAATCCAAAAGGTATTGGAGTTGATATTTCAGTGAGCTGAAAATTCTGATTTTTCCTCTAACTTTCTATTGGTTGAGGAATTTCCGGTAACATTGGGACTTTATTTTCTGATTGTAAGACCACTGAGATTACCTTAAGCAACCTAGGAGTTGGTTCCATATCGATCAATTTTGCAAGAGCTTCATTGGATTGGATATTGGGAATGGATTGATTATTTGAAGACATTGGTTATGAGGTCTTAGGAGAGGATTCCTCTTTGATTGTTAATGGGGTGTTAGATGATTTGCATACATCTAACCATGACTTAAGATTGGTTAATCCTTTACTGGGAGTTGAGGAAATTTTTTCTTTTCCTCTATCCTTCTCTTTTTTGGGAGGCATCTCCCTGCAAAAATTCACGAGTAAGGAAATCAAGAAAGGAATTTGAAGATCCATTAATATGCTCTATTTCAAAATCAAATATATAAAGAATAGATTGCCATCTAGGAAAAATTTGTTTTGATGCAATATTTTGAATATCTTTTAATAAAATATTTTTAGCTGCTTTACAATCAATTCGCAAAAGAAATTTTTGATTTAGCAAATCTCCTTGAAATTTAGAAATTGTTAAAACAATGGCTAAAATTTCTTTCTTAATTGTGGAATAATTAGATTGACAATTATTCCAATTTTTAGATACAAATTGAACAATATATTCCTTATTATTTTGTTTCTGTTTTAGAATTCCTCCGAATCCTAAATCAAAAGCATCAGTTTCTACTATTTTTGGTAGTGAGGGATCTATAATGTGTAAATAAGGAATTTCCTTGATTCTTTGTTTGATTAGTTTTATTATATTTGTATGTTCATTTGACTATGGAGATGGATTTTTCTTTAGTCTCTGATATAATGGCTTACATATTATATTAAGATTTGGGAAAAATTCTGCAACATAATTTAAACTACCTAAAAATCTTTAGAGTTGATTTTTGTCTTTGATTTCATTAGGAAATTTTTCAGTAAATTCTATTGACCTTTGTATAGGAATTATTGTTCTATTGTGAATATTAAAACCTAAAAATCTAATCTTAGTCTGAAAGAGACTAATCTTTGTAGGAGAAAATACTAAGTCATTATTTTTTATTACATTTATAAAGATTTTTATATGTTTAAAATATTGATCTATATTGGATGAAAATATTAAAATATTGTCTATACATGTTATTATGAAATTAGTATAATCATTAAAGATTTCATTTATTATCTTTTGAAATTCAAAAGGAGCATTTTTTAACCCGAATGGCATTACATTTCACTCGGATTGACCAAAAGGAACTGTGAAGGCAGTTTTATACCTATCATTTTCCTTGAGTTGAATTTGCTAAAATCTAGATTTCGTGTCAAATTTTGAAAATATTTTAGCATTATTTAACTTATTAAGTAAATCTTTTTTATTGAGTATTGGATATTTTATCCACTTTAGAGCACTATTAAGAGGTTTATAATTGATTACTAATCTTAGGACACCTCTCTCTATTTCTGCATTTTTATTAACATAAAAAGCAGAACAACTCCATGGAGATCTACTTTCTCTGATTAATTTTTTATTGAGTAAATCTTTTATTTCATTTTTACAATGATTCAAGACTTCATTATTCATTTGTGATGGTCTAGCCTTTGTTGGAATATTTTTTTCGTTAAAATCTTTTTCATATGGAAGATCTGGAAGTGTAGAACAAATTGAATTTTTTATTTCCAATTCTAATTGAGAAATCTTTAATCTTAAATTTTTATTGTTAAGTTGATCTTTAATTCTTTTGAATTTAAGATCATTTTTTAAATACATCAAATGATTTTCTTTGCATTGTATTAAACAATTTAATTCATCATTATTCAATTGATTTATATATTTGGTTTGTGGTTTTGTGATGAATTTAAACACAATTTCTTTTTTCAGGTATTGTGTTTTAATTCCATCTTCATCTACTATAAAAGGTTGAATTTGATTTATGAATGGTATTCCTAAAATAACATTTTTATTCAAATTTTTCACTAATATAAAAGAAGTTTTATAAGAAGTATTATCTTTTAATATTTCAGCATTGGACAATTTATATTTGATGTATAATTTATTACCCGATGCAGAACTTAGAGATTGGCTAGTTTTCTCAAAATATTTTGTTGGAATTAAGCCTTCTCTAATACAATTCAAATCTGCACCAGTATCGAACAAAGCAAGTGTTTGTAGAACAAATTCATTATCAATTCTGATCGATATATTTATTATCCATTTTCTTGTTGTTATTTGAACAAGATGCATTAAATAATCATTATTTCCATTTGGTGAAATTTCTTTTTCTTCATTCGAAGTCTCAGATTCATTTTCTTAGATTATTCTTTGTTTTAATTCAAGTAATTCTTTTTGAAATTTTATTTGCATTAATTTTAATTCTTTTATTTCTTGTTTTTGAATGTTGATTTCTTTTTGTAAATCACTAATTGTTATTAATTCTTTATTTTTTCTTTTACCTCTTTCAAGGATTTCATTAAGGTTATATGGTAATTTTGGAGTAGGAATTGTTTCAGTCCTAAAGTTATTAATATATTCAAAATTTTCATTATCATTGAACATTTGAGCGATTTTTTTAAGAATTGCTTCTTCACTACTTGTTAATACATTAATTTCTTCTTTTTCCTCATCTAATGATGAAGTGGAGTCTATGTCATCAATTTGGATTCCATTGTCATAATCAGTTTCTGATGAAGAGGATTCATTTTCACAAAATATTTGTAGGATATTTTCCATTGTTTATTCATCTAAGTTTAATTCATTAAGCCTATTATTTATTTTACAAAAATTTGCTGTGTGACCAATTTTTTTACATTTATAACACCTTAGTTGTTTATATTTTTTATTTTCAGGTTTCTGTTTATTTTCTAATTTTTTAAATGACTTTTTCTTAAAATTTCTTCGAGGTTTTTTATTTGTACATTCAGGACAATTTTGTGAAGTATAAGAGGAATTTTTTATTACGTCTTAATTTTTTATTGACAAAAGAGAGATCAAATTGAGTATAAAAATCACCAAGACTCTGGTATTTTAAGCGCTGTTCATTTTTTAATTGTTTTTGTAACCTTATAGTATTACACAAATTAGTTCCAATTTTATTAACATATGATGCTAATTCTCCGTATGACAAATTATCATAGGGAATATCACCATTGTTTTCTTCTCTTAGTAATTTTCTAACTTGCTCACTTATTAATTTTGGTAAACCAACTATGAATTTTTCTTTCCAGAAAGGTTGATTGCAATCATTTCTAAGAAAGACTCTTTGAAAGAAAATATTTTTATATTGTTTAAATTCTCTAAGTGATTTGCACTTCATATTAGATAGCAGATCTAGAGTTTTATCCTTAATATGAGAAGGGTCTCCTATGAAATGTTGATTTATTCTCACACTAATCTCTTTTAGTAACCACTTTTACACCACTCTTTGCCATTTGTTCCTGAGTTACATTCATTCTTTCTTTAATTATCATCCTTATCCCTTTTTTTTTTTTTTCCTAATTCTAGAAGAGTAACACTCCTGATTTTCTTTTTCTTTTATAATCTAATTTCCAACATTCTTAGAAAAAGAGATAGCATAATACATTATAAGTTTCATTTTTATATATACATTTATCTATAGGTACCTTATTAATCCTAATCTCATCAATGAAGCACTTTATATTTTTAGTAAAAGTCAAATTAAATATATAATCAATTTTTATTTAACTTAATCATATAGCATCGTAAACAATGTTATAAAACTCATAACAGAAAGTTAATTCCAGAATGTGAAGGAGTCAATGGTGAAAATGGTTGAATCAAGATTAATTGGAATCAAACAGGAGTCAATAGAAATATTGAAATATAATTAATGTTTATGTACAAAGTAATAAAATTATCCATCCTTTTTATATTTAAAAGTTGAGAGTTTTTATTGTTTACTTTTTGATTTTCTTAGAATTAGATTTTTTTTTTAATAAATTGGTATATCCTTTAGCCCATATATATATATATATATATATATATTCCAACTGAGAAAATCCAATTGGGTCATAAAGGCTACATCGTTGGACCAATTGGATTAATGAAGTTTCTTCAAGTCCTATTAATGAGAGCTAAGGTGTGACCTGAACTAGTTTCCATCATCAAGTCAAGTTGAACTAGGTCAAACAAGTTAAGCTAACTTAGGTTTGATAATACTTGTTGTAAATTGAGTTATAGAATATTTTTGTAACAAATTTTTATTCAACTTAATCACATGGTACTTAAATTTGAATTAATTATTGAATTCTTGGACTATTATGTTTTTATTGAACTTATCCATATGTTTATCTTAGAAATAGAAGCTGGATTCCTGCAAGTATTAGTATACTTTTTAATGTATCGTTACTAACATTATACAAATTGAAGATAATATTATAACTTTCAAACAAGTAGTCAATAGTTATTTTAGAATTTTCTTATGATAAACATCTTTAGCTTGGATTGGAAACATGCTAATTAAATGGATTATATTAGGAGTTTATATTTTTATACATGATAGTTAAGTTACAAGTTGAGAGGTTTCAAACTTGAATATGTTTAAATTTAGACATGAGACACGACCTATTAACATATATAAATTACCAACCTATCCGCGTACACAATTTTGATAGATATGCAATTATGATAGAAGTTTCTTATATAGATCATATGTTTGTGCCTTTGGATCCGATCCACCTACTGTTCTCTTCTTATAATTTTAAGACCGAATATATATAGTTTATATATACCAGATCTATGTAAAAAAAAAAAAAAAAGATGGAACTACACATGAAAATTTAGCTTGTCTTCAATTTAGCCTAAGCTGGTGTTTCGACGACTAAAATTAGAAAAGAAATGTTGGATCTAAGTTTCAAAACATATTACCTGAAAAAAATGAATAAATAAAAAGGGAACTTTAGCATGATTGGAAAAATGTTCAAAATTGCACAATCAAATCCTATCATGTTAAGCAGCTAGCATAAACATACTTTCATATGTGTCATATTATATGTCGCTAACATGATATATTAAGTTAGTAAAATGGAATAGGTTTATCAAAATATAAAAAATGGACTAAAAAGTTAATGTAAGTTGGATTCTTCACTTTTTTAGAGTAATTGACAAGAACACTATGAAATTTTCCACCTTTACCATTAATTTTATATAATTTTTATATTACAAGTCTTATAAATAATATAAATAAGTATTAACAACCTTTTTTTATAAATCGTAAAATAAGATGGAGAGTTTTTATGATGAAGAGTTCTTTAAAATACTAACATAAGACTCTAAGGATCTACATAAGGTCCTTATTAATATGGATGATTTAATATCATATTTTATATGTAAGAATAGTTTGGAATATATTGGAATGTGATGGAAAGTAATGAGAATCAGAATATTTAAAAATATCACAAAATGGAATAGAATTAAATGTGTATATAATAGTATTTATCAAAACATCATCAATTATTACATGACATAATATTGTTGAAAGTTAGATAAATAATACTCAAATAATGCAATTAATGAGGGAAGAATAGAGTTATGAGTTTACCCCTTTTAAGGAGTCAAAATTGTAACTCCACCTTCTAAAAACACTTACAAATATAGAAAAGGAATGAAATTTGAAATTATGATTCCATTCCAATACATTCCTATATACTAAGCATGACATGAGAGCATATACAATGGAGTTCATTATCCTATTCTCTTGGGTTAAGAGCCCCTTTTAGAGTCCTTAAGTGCTTTAGCTTTTTAGGGTTCTTATCATAACATCTCAAAGTAGTTTTTTTTTTTTTTAATTTCCTAATATATGTTATTTTTGTGTTGAATTTTGCATTGTCTCTATAAATAATTGCAGGTATAGGGGTCATGCAAGGGTTACGTACATGCCACATGTTAAGTCACACTATATGTAATTAAGGGTAGCGACTTAAGTTGCACACATAGAATAATCAAACAAGGAATGGTAATAAGGAAGAATAGGTGATCCTAAAGGCTCAAATACGAGTTGTGACAAGTGGAGTACCTTAATAGTATCAAACTCCACAATTGATGATGAGTAGAGTTGTGTTCTTAAAATATTTAAGTGTTTGATTTTTTAGGATGAGAATTTGACCAAATAACTGCATTTGTGCCAAAAGTTCTATTTTGTCTAAATAAGTGAAGGAGTAAGGTATATATATGAGTTGGCTGTTAATCTCATCTATTAGATCACGATGATGATCAAATACCAGAATTAATCCCTTCTTTTAATGGACCTCAAGTGGACTCCTTACATGGTTTCAGATCCAATTGAGATCTTACTTTTAGTGTAAACCAAATTATGGAAGGTTAAATTATAATAGCTGATCCATTAGACCTTATTCTAAGCCCATCACGTAAAATCTTTGTCGATCATCCTGAATATTCCTTAGAATCTATCACTTTAGCCCATAAAGTAATATCTATTTTAGTTATTAGGTTCAAGGCCCATAATCAATTTAATCCTCTAAAAAAAATGAATATTAAGGATCTATTTTTAAGAATCTCAACATAAAGTGAAAATGTTCTTAAATAGAAGAAATCTTTACTATTTCTTTACTTTATAGAAGGAAATAGATAGGGAATAGAAAACTTTTGCTTTGAGAATGGCTAATACCAAGAATAGACCCGCTATTTCTATTTTAAGTTGTACCTCTAATTAAAAGGACCAATTTGCCCCCACCTTTAGTGAGTAATTTCGTTAGTTTAAGTTTTTAATATGGTTATAATGGTTAAAGTACTTGGACTCTTTATTCCCTCTATAAAGGAAAAAAAAAAAATTCTACACTTTGTAAGCTACTCACTATTCCTATTGTGAAGAGAATAGAAATGGTATTAGAAATAAAAATTTCTCATCTAGAATCCACGCAACTAGGGTAATGAAAAGATAAGAGGGATTGTTTAGGGTTCTTGGCATTAGCAATAATGCAATAGGTGGGTTGCTACTATTAACTATTCCAAATAAATAGGCCATTAAAGTATTGATATGGTAATTTAAGAATTAATTAGGATTCTTAGTATTAGGGTGGGCGTAGATCAATTTGATTCAATTTTTCCTCTAAACCAAACCAAAGTATAAAAATGTTGTTTAGTTTTTTATAACTTTGAATCAAATCATACGATTCGGATTTAGGGATTTTTCTAAAACCATAAAATTTTGGTTCGATTCGATTTGATTTACGGATTGAATCATATTTTCTAGTGTAGAAATGTACATTTGTAAAATATTTAATCTCATGTAAAAAGTATTAAATTGATTTAAAATAATAAGTATTATTATAACAGAGGTTGATAAAATTAATATTCATGTGACTAAAAATTTTCAAATGTATATTAATAGTTAATTTCATTTTTGAACTTTAAGTTAAACTACATATATAATTTATACGCTATAGTAATTGAAAGTTTAATATATAAATGTTTCAATAAATGTAAATAAAAAATTCTTTTAAGTACTATATTATAACAAAAAATATTCTTTAGTTGGAGTAAAATATTAATACAATATTTGTAAAACAGTTTGGTTCAATTTTACGAATTGATTTGGTTTATCCTTCTAAATCAATCATAAATTTTTTGTTTAGTTTGAATTGGAAATTTTTTAAACCAAATTGTAAAAAAAAAAAAAAAAAAGAAACACCATATTTTTTATTTGGTTCAATTTGCGATTTGATTCACTTTGATCGATGTTTTTGCCCACCCTTATTTAGCATTGCCAATAGTGTAATAAGTGGGTTGCTACTAAGTTAGTGATGTTTGAGCATTGTTCATCATCTAATATTCCTATTTTTTTCCCTATTTGAAAATGAAAGGAAAAAAAAAAAAATCTAGGTCCATGATCGAACCAAGCAATCACTAGTCTAACACTACAAATAACTTTGAAAGGGAAAAAAAATCCTAATGGACTGTACCCACCTCACCACCCTGCCTAAGGATGCATGGCCTGCCTCCAATGTATTTTAATGGGTAGTATTAATCATAGACATATGACCTTTGGCTAGTTTATATGGTTGTTTACACTACCTCTATGGTATGACTCCTTTTTCATTTTTGAATTTTTATATTTTTAGTTTAATTAGATAAATATATTTTCTTGGATACTTATTTTTCTCCATGCTGATGTAAAATATCACAAAAGTTTTTATGGGACATGTTAATATGTAAAATTGGGCATAAGTCCCTCAATGTCCACTCTAACCTTCTTTCTCGTGAGCTGGCCTATTAGAGGCCTAAGGATGGGCCTTATAGATCTGTGCTCAGTTGCTTGGTCCCCATAGTATCTCCAAGCCCCCTTAAAGTCAAGACCTAGCTTTATAGGGTTGGAGTCTTCTCATAGTCTCTGAATTTAGGGATTTCCAAGGGTTGAAGGTTGAGACCCAAAGCTTGGGTGATTGGTTGATTATTGGTTTAAGGTAGAGATATTGACTTACATGGGATACTATCAGATTAGCTACCATGTCATTCTCATGGATCCCAGACTTGCATAAAGATAAAGAAGATATACTTTCCTATTTAAGCGAGATTCAAATATATGCACTTTTCAAATTTGATGCCACTACCACAATAGGAGAGTCACCTCTCACCTAGACTTCTCTCTAAGTTTTTATGTCCATTATTCTTGAATTCTAACCAATTTTAGTGTTAGAGTAGCTATATTAGACAACCTCTAGGTGTCTCTTCACGGTGTTCACTTTTGCACATTCTAGGCTTAAGTCCAACACTCTCATCAGCGAGATTTTGGAGACGATAGGATACATCACATTATATTGCATGATTCTCCAAGATCCTAAAATTGAGTGCTTAAATTTAAAGTGCATACAATTTTAGGACTTCACTAGAAAAAAAGATTAAGTAGGTTACTTGTATATATAACGTGATATGTTAAAGTACCAATAAAATTTTTACATAAATAGCAATTAATCGAATAATTTTTAAACAACATCCATTATCATTTTATACAAACTCTATCCTAAAAAATTTATTAGCTTAAACACATTATGTTCTACTTGTGACAATAATAACTTTTTATTCATTAAAATTGTTGTAATTTAGAAAGATAAACATCATTCTTATAATGGGATAAATAAAGTTCAAATCTCCCTTTCTCAATACGTTAGTTATAATATAATTGAAAAAAAAAAGAATAACAAATATAAAAATAGCCTTTGTTGGTGCACTCCACATTAAATCTTTTCTCCCAGTCATTCCCATAAAAAAGTGCACCGAACAACGTGACAACCACGGCCACAATCCAAGTTCCCTTCATATGCAGGTGACCGTCGTATATATGAAATCTTAGAAAATCGCATGGTATTATTTGATTGGTAGGGATAACGGAAAGTCTTTATTATTATATATTTATAAATAGATAAAAGTATAATTAATTATTAAGAAGATATTTCTTTCCTATAAACAATTGAAGCTATACCACAACCTCACTCTTCTTTTTGTAGTATTTTAAGATAATAATAAAAAAGGGGGCAAATTATGCCACTTCAATTGGAAAAATAGTAAAAATAAAAATGAAATAATTACTTGCACTAAGCGAGTAGAATCAGACTGATAGTAGATACGAGTGAAGAATGCACAGATGACGATTATATAATCTTAACAAATCAGACTAATCAGCTTCCCATTTTCCATTTTAAGTAATTATACTCGCACAAAATAACCAATCTAGTGTCTAGCACTACATGTACACAGGACCTTTGGTTAAAGAAAATACATTAAATTCTATATTCATGTTTTCGACAAACTGAATTTTTTATTAAAACATAACTAAATTTGAAAGTACAGCAGAAACAAATATTCTCAATTTCCTTCAATTTAGTCTTTTGGAATGCTATCACATATAATCCCCATTGATTGATATTATAAGGAAAAAGATGGTATTATTAATAATATCACAATGTATTCAAATATTCTAAGTAACCTCAATGATTGATATGTAAATTGAAGAAAATTGAAAGGGAAAAAAAAATAAAAGGACTTACACTATAAGTGTTATTGTGCATTGCTGTGCTTGGATCCTCATTGTCTATCTTGCACTTATGGAGCTTATAAATTTAGAATCCAAACAAGCTCCACCATTTGAATTGCCAAGCACTGTTTTAACTCAATCAAGACCATGCTCATGTCAGGCCTTTGGATCCCAGGGGTTATTGTACATGACATGCCTATCTCTATGGCCTTCCATATAGAGCTAATATTGAATTCTCCATGTAGTGTTGAATCAACGATATTGGCAATATCAGATTCGTTGATCAAAGGCTTGATCCAATCCATTATAGAAATGCTTTTCTCATCACCTCTAATGATTGCAGAGCGGCCTGTGATGAGCTCGAATAGAATAATGCCAAAACTGTAGACATCACTTGCCTTAGTTAAGTTACCAGTTGCATGAAATCTGGAAAGCACGACATGAAAACTGTAAAACTATATTCTTGTCATAGAGAAAGTCAGCATTTGAAAAGTAAAAAAATGTCCTCGTTTGCTTAAATTCATGAAATAGATCCAAAAATCCAGTTTTTTGTTGTCCTTCAAGAGTGCTTAATCATAATATTAATAGGATGATAGAAAATATGCCTTCATAAGTCTAAATTCTTGATTATCATGTACTACACTCTCATGAAATTACAATAAAAAGAAAAAAAAAACTATAGAAATATGAATCCTTTGGAATCAAATTCCATAAATTGATGAAACGAGGCTAATTATACATTGAAAGCAAGTTCAATTATGATACTTACTCAGGATCCACATATCCAACAGTGCCTGCAACACGAGTAATGATATGAGTTGTACTTTCTGTTGAGAATGTTCTAGACAAGCCAAAATCTGCTATCTTTGCTCTCATGTTTTCATCTAATAAGATATTTGAGGGCTTCATATCTCTATGTACTATAGGTAGCTTGCATCCATTATGCAAATACTCTAGCCCTGCATCACCAAAATTGATTTTTGTAATTGCTTAAGGCACTAAGTTTAATAAAGCAATTCATCCCTTCTTTATTGTTGTTACCAACCTTGTGCTGCATCAACAGCAATTTGAAGTCTTTGATTCCAACTCAGTACTTTTACCGTTGCTTCTATAAAGAAAAGATTTAAGTTAATTTATCAACTTATTATTGAATTAGAGAAATCATAAAAGTTAACATCGAGTAAAATAAAAAAAGAGGACTTAAAATAGACTTCCTTCTAATTCTTATATTGTCCAATTCGATGTAAATAAGGTCATATTTATCAAGCATTATTTCTAACTAGTAAATATAAAACTAAACAAGATCTAATAGAATGTAGCTTTTAGATCAGTTAGAGTTGTTTTATTCAACATAGAGTCATATTCTTTAGTGTAATCCGTTCCCAAACTTGAGAATTTTACAATATTTAGATATAATTAATTAGGAGTGCTTATCAATAAATATAGTTATCATACCACATCGAGCAAGGTTAATGTTTTAGATAAGCCAATTGATCTAAAATTTATCATCTTATCAAAGTAGGATATCCCGAGTTCATACTTGTACACATCCATTTTACCCTTATTTATACAAAACACATACTAAATGTAACAAGCTTAAACTTTTGGAGTAAGTAGTTGTGAATCTAAAATTTATATGGAAAAAGTTCTTGTCTAGTGTTGAATGAAATAGAGTTTACTTGGCATCTCAAATTGGTACGACCATCTTCAAACCTTTTTAAGGCATCAAATAATTTTATGGTAGGTATTGAGTATTATTGTATATATTTTAATGTTTAATTTTATATAGGGGTAAAGCTATGTTTTCACATTATACTCTTCTCTATACTATACTTTAATTTACAAATATACTCATACATTTGTACATTCAGTATATAAGTAAAGGGTTGCACTTTAATACCCCAGGTACCTGATAAATGTTGTCTTAAGCTACCATTAGCCATGTATTGGTAAATAAGTGCCATATTTCCGCCATCATGACAATAGCCAACTAGAGAAACAAGGTTCTTATGATTAATATTTAATAGTTGTGCCTGTAATAAATTGTAATCAAATTATTTGGAGCATTAAGTTCAATACAGAAGAAGTGAAAAATAATGAACTTATACAATGGATCTAACCTCTGCTTGGAACTCTTTCCGTCCTTGCATGGATGTTTCAGCAAGTAACTTCACAGCAACTTTATTTCCATTTGTTAGATTGCCAAGGTAAACTTTTCCAAATCCCCCTTCCCCTATTACAGTTTTTAGATTTTTTGTGATTTGCAAAACCTCATTGTATCTAAAATGTCGATTCCTTGATTGTATAAGACCTTCTTTTTGAGAATGTCCATTTGCATCTATAAAATAAAAAAAAAAAAGATCAAACTTCAATAACAATTAAAAGAATTCGAGAAATTCTATAAGAAACTAAATTTTCTAGTCTTTACTTTGTTTCCATCAAATAATTCACAACCTAATATTGTGCATCTCAACTTGTCAGTCTTCTTATTAACCATGACGATTTAGTATCACTAGCAGAATTGATACACTTTCCTGAACATGCAAGAGGAGATGATCGTGCTATTGATATCTACATATTCTAATGAGATTGGGTCATAAGTTGGAATATTACCTTTTCTCCTTCTAGTTCTCCAGAAAAGAAGTAGAGCAGATAAGATGACTGAAAGGACAATAGAGGATAAAACAGATGCAATGACTGGAAAAATGGATGTCTTTTTTGTGCTCTTCTTATTTTCTTCACACTATTCTATTTGACATAAAAGATTTCCTGCCAAGCTTTCAAGAAGAAATTAATATTTTAGTTAGTGTTAGCCACTCATTATGCAGCTCTAACTATAGAGCATGCTATATTTCTAAAGAAAAATACTTAAGAGTTTAGTACGTCATAGAGATATCTTTGTAAATGAATTGCCTACTTTTTAATATGTAAAGACAACCCATTATAAAAAGTATATGCTTTGTAAGATGTTAAGGAATCTTGGATCATGTACATCCATATCATTTCTTACCTTAAATTCAATGCTCCCTTCTGAAACTTACTTTTGAGTGAAGAAGGAATAGGACCACTAAGGTTGTTTCCCATCAAATTACTGAATAGAGATTGTAAGATAAATCAATCAAATATCTTTGGCTAAGAAACAACAGTTATGTATTATAGGTTGAAATTTTCCTAAGTGAGGTGTATTTCTATAACTTACAGGATCTTTAGGTTTGGCAATTCACCCAAAAACTCTGGCAAAGGTCCTGATAATCTATTATATGATAAGTCCCTGATATGATATTAAGAAACAAAATGAGCTCTATGATAGTTTATTCGTTCTTTAGCATCCATATAGCCTTACACCTATAAATTAAGGGACATCAACAAGGAGATTCACAATAGACTCTTTCCTCACAAGTTATATAAGATATTAAGAGTGTTACACAATTCAACATATAATAAATTGTTCAAAAGTAATAAACAATAAATTTTTTATCCATAAACAATTGATTCAACTACTCAAATCTATTTGATCCATAAACAATAAATTGAAGTCCATCAAGTGTAACATAACTAAATCATACTTGAAACTAGTATAATGGGGTTAAAATCATGATGTCCCACTTTAATAACATGATAAACTTCCATTGTGCAATTGATTGATTTGAAAGAGTTTAAACCTATCGGACTAAGTACAATTTTATATCAATTAACAATAAGCAAATGTTATAGGCATGCTCATTGATGTTGAAAAGTGATGGTTGCAACAACACTTACAAGGCTTGTATTTCTGTGAGCTTGGAAAAAGCAATAGATACCTCTCCTGTTAAGTTGCAGAAGCTTAAGTTCCTGTTTGTAATAGGTGTAGAAGATCAATTTCTACTTTATTTGAACATTTAAAAAAATTGTCAACTCAACCTCTGTATTAAATATATATAATTCACAAATTATGTAAACGACTCTAAAATGGAAAACTAATCTTTTCAATTAGATCTAGGGTTATACAATTTTTCCAATTTTAAAGCATCTTAGGGTTATACAATTTTAGAGTTACTTACAACGAGACAATTCTTGGAGGATTGTTGTAACTGCAGTTGATACTTTCCCATGCAAAAACTTGAGGAAAACATGGATCTCCTTGCCAGTATTTAGGTACTGCATATGTCTGCTTAATACTTGTGATTGCATCAACTGCAAAATCAAGAGATTTAGGTGTCTTAGACAATTCAGATAATTTAAGGACTATTCCTAATAAATGTGTTAGAGCTAGATGTATCTAATATCAGAGAAGATCATACCATCAGTCAAAAGTGTAGGTACATTTGGAATGTCTATAACTTTGAATAACTCTATCGCATTAACAATGGGAGGAAGATTAGATCCTTCAACTGCGGATATTGAAAATTCAAACGCAGTTCCATAAACTGGCAATGAGAGAGTTATCGGTTTCCCATATTTAAGTGTAATAGCTTTTGTTTTCATGTTATTTGTAGATACCCAAATTTTCCTTCTCTGTCCCTCTTCAAGTTGTTGGATTTCTACAAAGTGCAAATATAGATGCCATGTGGCTGCAGTAGTTATTGCTTCAGTAGTTGTCGCATCAATAGTTGTTGCATTGACATCATTCATGTGGGCACTCAAAGGAATGCTTGCATTAGGCGATTTAGCTGCTGTCATTAGTACCTTATTAGGTACTCTATAAAGATTACTCGTGTCAATAGTGTTGAGCATGGAGTCGTTTGAAATTGACGACCAATTTTGAAGATAATCTAGAGACATACGTCCCCATATCCGATCATAATCATCATTAGGATGCCTAACAGACACATAGGAAGATATTAGAATAATGATCTAAGCGTATAAATGACAATAAACTAAATGCTTATAAGTGTTCAATATTTAGCATAAATTCATACAGTTCATGAACTAGGGTAATGAGATGTTACATGGAAGGGTGGTAGAGTATTATCCTTCAAATGCAACATGTTATATATATAAATGATTAGATCAACTCCTTAAGTTGATAAGGTAGAAAGGATGAGGTTGTTGGACATAATCCTTTATATATATTCATTCGTGGATGGAGAGTCCGAAGACTAAATTATAAGAAGTAAATTGGGTAGCGCTAATGCAGGTTAATCATGAGAACATTTCTAGAAAATTTTCAAAAACTTTCGGGATGACTTGAAAATTGTACGAAGCTAAAGAACAACTACCTAGCTTGGGACATCTGGAAGCATCCCTACATATATATCATGAATGTGTAAAACAATAGGATTATGTATTTTTTTCTCGTTATGAAAATGTTATAAAAATCAATAGTGTTGGAGATTGCCCTTCAACCCAAGCCACTAGGGAGCTTGGTCAGTACGGTACCGATTCCCCCTAACATAAATGAAGATCACCTCAGCACACATCCCAGCTCTCCTTGCTCGGCTCTGGTTGAACCTCGAGCACTCTAGAGGTCCTTTCCCATAGCCCCAAAGCTTCACCTTTTGGGAACTAGGAATGAACTTGGCTACCACTCAAGACAACCCTTGGGAAGCTTACCACCCAATGTAGCCAGGCTCATCCTCCTCTCTTTGTCTTTTTCTCTCCTTTTATTAAATGTCGAATGACCGCTTGACACACAACCTACAAACCAGCGGCTTGGTTAAGGCGGTCACCTTTTGTTGATAGGATAGACCCATCCTACAAGCCCCTATCAATCGGTAGAAGGGTGGAAGTTTTTTCTCGTACTGACGGTTCCACCTCTTCAAATTTTGCTTTGGCTAATCCCTTTTCACTATGTATCAAAGCATGTTCATCCCCTTAACCTATAAATAGGAGTAAAGGCATTAGGTAAGGGGATCTTTTTGGAACCTCTTAGGGACTCTCATATCAATTAGGACTTAAGCACTCTCCTCATTAACTTAAGTGCCAAAGGGCTCTCACTAGTAATACCACAAGGGGTTTTTTACAAGTCCACAATCATATATGATTGACGGACCATCAAGAATTTACCTAGGAGTCATACTCATAATATCCACTATCAACAAATAGAATTATGATAACTTGTAATAAAAATAAGAGAAATTTACATGTTTATCATTAAAATAAATAAATATTATACAAATACCAATTACACCAAATTAATTATATAAATATCATGACAAAATCATATCTAATGCAACATATGTTAACTTGTTTTAATGTATATAAGCTTGCCAAAAAAAAAAAAAAACAAAACGGTTGAAGCCACACTTCCACTTATTTTTGAATCTACAATCTATACAGTCCTATCAGGCTCTTTAACCTCTAGACCATGGTATTATCTTTATCATGGATCCAACACAAATAATAAATAATTTAATAAAATCTTATCTATCAAATGTAATATAGTGATGGTATAAAAAACATAAAATCGCATTTAAAATATGCGAGGTATATGTTAATATAATTATTGCATTTTAAATATATGATTTTAGCCTTAGGATTTAGGTAATTTTTTTTATCTAATTTATATTTATATATATTTTTTAAAGATCGGTAGATATGTTGTACTCTAAAAAATTGGAAAACATAATAATACGTTCCAGTCTTGAAATTTTAACAGCAAGCTGAAAAAATTGTGGCATTTGCTAATACTACTATTGTTGCTGCTGATGCTATTAATGTTATTATTTAGTTTTTAGCATTATGTTGTAACAACAACAACAACAACTATAATAATAATAATGGATCAAAAATGGATGCGGACCGACAAAATCAATCTTGTGATCGACCCCTTCCCACTTCATGCTAACCGATCTCACTCCATCTCAACCGTTACTAGACTCTAGAACAATCAGAACAATCCTATGTTAATCGGGCGATAAAATCAAATACCATATCGACCCTTACCCTACTCCCAACCACATGCATATACTCTCTTTAACAATTCCGTGCTATTAAACGTATCAGAACTTCTAAATAATTTAAACCATGGAAGATTTAAAATTTATAATTGTACAGGACTTTCAATTACGAAATCTGATTTTTGCAATATACATAAATATATATTATAAAAAAGGCACCATGATATATTATATAATATAAAATAATTATCAAATATATCTTGTAATTTGTTGCCTCTATTAAAAATTTAAAATGTTGAATAACTAAATCAAGGATAGCTTTGATTTTAAATTTATCTTGAATAACCAATTTGAAAATATGTACCTGGGTTTATTTGAAAACTATTGTAAATGAGTCATAAACTTTTTGCTTATATAAAAGCTCGAAAAAATCATATATCTTCTGCAAAAGCCACATGCAAGTAAAATTTGGCAGACTTTAATCTATCGTTTTGTTTTTTCCTTTTTTTTTTTCTCTTATTATAATAATTTATCATTATCTTCCTGCTTTTATATCATGTTCTTATAATAGTCGCTATATAATAGTCACCCATTTTATTTCCATTTAGAAAGTTGAGATGTCAAATAAAAGGAAAAAAAAAAAAACAGTCGAAGTTTAACACATTAAAAGCTGAGGGACTTCTGTCTATCATTATCTAATTCTAGGATAATGGATGTCATGATGAAGACATTGACTCGTATTAGTTTGAAAGGTTGAGACACGAAAATAGAAAAATTTATGGGCCTTAAAATTAAAATTTATGAAAGTACACGTATTTCGCTGCCATTATCCCTGTATATAATTATACTTACATGGCATAAAATTAAAATTTATGAGTGTAGGTATTTCACTGTCGAGAAAGTTGCATCCAAATCACTTCTCATTAACTAAAATTTACCTGACTGATTTCAACTCCGTCCCAACATTCAAACGCCACCAGTTTCTTAATGCACCTGCGCCAGGTTGATAAAGGGTATTTTCTAGAATCCGTAGCTCCAATCCATTTATGAAAGGATCTCCATATCCTATGTTTACAAGACAGACCTGAACATCACCCTCGGGAGGAACAATATATATCTCATAGTAAAAGAAGCTGGATGTATTCTGTAGGTAGACGGTGGCCCATTTATTCACACCGATGTGTAAATCAAATATCGGTATTTGGTTCTTCCTATCATAATTGCCATAAAGAAAGGATGCTCTGATCAAGTATGTTTGGTTTACACCTTTTGCTGGTCTTAAAGTATAGCAATTTCTCTTTCCACGTGGAAAACTTCTCAAGTTCTTTCCCATAAGTTGAAAGTTGCTACTCATAAATTCAGGTGATAATTCCATATTTTCTCCGGAGTCAATGTATCCATAATCAGTTTGATACCATATTTGACGAACATCGTCTAGGTATTCCTCAGTCGCTCCACAATCAATACTTATGAAACCTTGCAAAGAAATAACTTTCGATTAGTGCTGCAACATCAATTCGATCCGGATACGAGGACTAAAGTTCTAATTATGTTAGAGTTAGAGCCATCCATGTTAGTGACTTTCCAACTCCTGAGGATAAGAAACCCAAACCGATTGACCAGTTCAAGATTTCAGATATTTACCAGTTGTGGAAAAATTGAACTAACAAATTCTCTATTAGTCACGTGACTATACAAAGACTTTATCTTTTCGTATATATATATATATATATATATTAGTAAACAATACACTCGTAGTGCGTCTATATATTCAATAATACAATATTAATAAAAAGTGTTTTGTATATAAAAGAAGAAAATTTAACATCCCTACATATCATACATCAAAACATTTCGTTGAAATTAACAAAACGGACTCGTCAACTTCTTACTTTTGAGCCTCAAAAATCGTACTGTTCTAGGAAAACGTGGGCGAAAGGATAAAGTCAACATGAAGTCATGAATTCTGGGGAGCTAAAAAGAAAAAAACACAAGAAGGTAATATAGACTACTTTTATGAGCGCACTATGGAATTGCTTACGGTGATGACCCTTGATGGAAATTGATAATTTCGTTTCTTTAGCTAATTAAATAAAAATCAACACACAAGTGAAATATATATAAATTTAGTAGAATTTAACATACAACTGAAATATATATATATGCAGAATCTAAGTTTACGACTGAAAAGCTGAAATCATGCTTGGTTTAAGCTACTTTGATTGGTTCAGATGGATTTTTAAAATTGAAAATTCTCACAAAGCTAACCGGTTGCAGTTGCAAAAACACAGGCTTATTGACATCACGCGCAACAGCAAAAGAAAGTAGACTTTTATAAATTTACTGTATACCATATGTGATTTAATAATTGATATATTGTTGTATAATTATATCTAATGATTTATTTGATTACTTCTTTCATACAATATCAATTTAAATATTATTCATGAAAATATTATTTTAACATAGTTACTTATATTAGAAATACAAACTAAATTATTAGATCAAATGGATGACCAAAAAATTACATCAAATTTAATTGCCCATTTATATAATACTATATATAGATAAACGAATGTTGGAAAAAATATTTTCAAGATAAAGATATATGGATCGATGAGATACAAATGATATGTTGATAAGGTTTAAATAAAAACAAGATTAAAAGCCTAACAAAACCAAACAAAGCACCTATACAAATTGCAAGAGCAGAGGAAAAAAAAAAAAAATCTTTAAGAGTGATATGCTAAGGTAGGTTAATGGTTAGCAAGAATAAATGAATATTTGCAAATTCTCTATCATGTAAGAAAAACTACGGTGATAGAATATAGAAGTTCCAAAAAGAACAAAATTTTATTTACTAACCAGTAATAAAACACATAATAGTGAAATTACCAATAATCATACTAATGAAGAACGAACTTTAGTTTGCTGTCAATTGTCACAGTTACCTGGATTTTGATTGGTTGCAAGATTTCTTTGAGCGACCTCTACAGCACCACCTAGACCACAGAAAGAGATGATTACTCCATGGAAAATAAGAGCTAAGCTGATGTATTTTTCATACATTTTCAAGTTTTGTGATGTTGTAATATAGCACGGTAATGGTACGAGTACCATTTATAATGGAAGGAAAGGTGAATTATATGAGTTAGAGCACTTTTGGTCGCTGTGAGATAATAAATGTCTGGCATTTGGGCCCAACGTCCACGAGAAGACTTTGAAATTCGACATAGAGGTTTCGATCTTATCACTTTGTGCGGAAAATAATATAATCATGTGTGAAAAATAAAATTTATCAAGTGACAATACAGTTAACTCTATATGAAGCGTTATATGGAAGAAAGTACAGGTCACCCATCCATTAGGATAGAAGATGTGAGAGACAACTTTTAAGACTAGAAATTATATAATAAGCAATTGATTAGAGCATGATAATCAAGCAAAGAATGTAGACATCTCAAAGTTGCTAGAAGAGCTATGTAGATAAATGGGAATCATTTAGAATTTATGTGTAAGATAAGGTGTTACTAAAGATCTCTCTAACTAAGAAGATAAGTAGGTTCAAGCTAGAAGGAAAGCTAAACCCAAAATACATAGACTCGTTTGAAATAGTAGAAAGGATTGGGAATGTGGTATATAGATTGGAATTACTAGCAAATTTGGAAGGCGTACATAATGGGTTTCATGTCTCTACCTTAAGGAAGTTTGTGCTTGACTTAGATTAAGTGATTACATTGGAATCATTGGAAGTACACTCAAATCTGACTAAATTAAAGCAACCTACAAGATAATAGATATAAAAATCAAGTGCTAAGGTGACTGATCATTTTAGCATTTGAAAGTAATGGCAAAAAAGTCATTTTAGCCTTAAACCCTTTCCTTTCTCTACTCCATTCTCATGACCAAGCATTTCCAACTACATAACCCAACTTTTTAAGCTAAATTCAATAGGAAAAACTCATTTTTCATCTAAAGCTAAGGGATAACTTCATATTTTGGTAAGTTTCCTCATTATAATATTTGTTCTTAGTAGGTAACTAGAGTATTTTAGATGAAATCTAAATTTAAAATCCTCTTTTTGCAACTCCTCTTCATGGTTCTTTTACTTAGTTCTATTTTGAGGAACTCATAATCCATTCAAGCAAGCTTCCATCTCTTTTCTCTCATTTATGTTTGTTTTAAGTAGGTTTAAGTGAAAAAGATATGTGTTATTGGGTTTTTGAGCTAAAGATTTGTTGTAATGTGAGTTGGAGTATTGTTATTAACGTATTTTCTTTGTGTGCTGTAGTGTCTTGGTAGGTTTTTCAAGTTGTAGTGTAAAAAAATAGGAACAATGGAGGCTTTCAAAGGAGGAAATGAATGCTTGATGTTTATTTAGGAAATGTTTCTGATTCAGATTAGATTTTTTAATTACCATTTCTTTTGATATATTTTGTTAGTAGTATATATACTTGGATATTATTGATAATTCCTTTTCAGCTTATGGCTATAAAGGTCTAAGCACATCACTAAGCCCTCTCAACATATTTAAGGGACTCTCACATCCAAAAGATGATTTCTCTACCAAGTGCACAAGCCATCTTCAGTCAAAGCACACCAATGCTGCCCATTACATTGAAGGCTTGAGTGAGAGTCCAAGTTGTAAGCCTCTAAAATTGTATTTAAGACAACTGAGCATAAATTTTGGGTTTTTAGGGAAAGTTAACCGATTGAGTCTAAATTTTATGGCTAAGATTGAAAAGTTAGTCAAAGTGACTTGGTGAAATTAGATTTTAAAAATAGCGATCTAAAATCTCAATTTTAATCCTAAAAGTATGATTATTTCATATAGTACCAAATTGTTCAGAACCCCTAAAATGGAGCTTAAATTGCGACAAAAACTTAGAGATAAGTCAATTAAGCTATAAAATGAGATAATATAGTATAATTTAGTATATGAATATACTTATATTTTTATGAGTATACTTGGTATAAATAATAATTATACTCGTAAATTAACCCTAAATTACTTAATTATATATATATATATATTGTGTTGAATTCATGAAAAAAATTAGGAAAACGTATTGTAAAAAATAAAAGATATGTTAAAATTATAATTATACGAGTATAGTTATGTATTACAAGTGATATATACGTAGGATCTATATACTCGTAATGAATAAAAAACCATCAAATACTAACATATATAAATATATGATATACTATTTCATTAAAATATTTACAAAAGCTTATCATTTGGCTGAATAATTTCTAGATTGGGGCTAGAGAAAAACGTGGCATCATTAATTCAAATGCAAATGTTGAATCAAAGGGTAATTGTCTAAAGAAAGGATACCTCCTACTTGGAAAAAGGAGAAAGAAAATAAAAAAAAAAATCCTAGGCAATGAACTAAATACTATAAATAGCAAAGGATGGCAGGCATGTAATATTTTAACACTTTGAAACTTAAAACAACAAAAGAAAAATAAAATCAGGAGAATTTTCGTACTAGGTTAAAACCCAACCCAATCGTAAATTTGTTATGGAACTCAACTGTCACCAAGCAGCCCACCCATTGTGTAGGCAGTCCAACAACCACTCAATCGCCGCCGACCACCGTAGCATCCAAGAACAAAAAGGTTGATTTCCTACCCTATTTTTCAATAATTTATAAGAAATACCAAAATCAACCAACAAATTATAAAACAAAAAATTGTAGTTAGGTTAGATCAAATATGCTTTCGTGTGATATTTTTATTTTTGAAAAATTTGTAATATTTAATATACTTACTTAAGAAAACTACTATTAATCCAAAATTTGAATTGCAAAATAAATGTACTAAATAATGTTGTTTTTAGCTCAAAATTTTTGTATAGGATGTATATGGTATATAGGTAGTTGTTATGTAGCCCGAGTTTTTATTTAAATATTTTTAATAATTATTGTATTTTTTTAGCCTAAAATAGCTCGAAAACAGGCTGAAATTGTGAAATAAATAAGAAATTATGAAATTAAATAATGAAATGGACATGTATTGATCTCTAGTGAATAATAACAATGTTGAATCAGATTGAAATTAATTTGGTGCAAAAAGGATCATAATCGAATAATTTAGGATAATTCAAGGGTAAAATCATAAATACGAATATACAAGCAATAGATCAAAAACTTTAAACTAAGTAATAGTTGAGTTCCCCATATTTTTATAAGTCTATAAAAATTTTCAAAAAATTATTTGATTACCTAAACTATTTATTGCGAATTTACATAGTAAAATGGCTTAAATTACAAATCGAGATATATTTTTAGTAATAATAGGATAAAATGAAGTAAATAATTGAATAAAAACTATGTATGGGTGTACTGATCAGTTTAGATAAAAAATGTATTTTTAATATAATTAATAATATTTTACTGATCGAGATACGTTAGATATGTATTAGGTTATATAATACTTATATTATAGCATTATATTAACCAATCCGGTAAAATATGATTTAATAACATAAATTACGTATAATACAATAATATTTACATAAATACATATAACTATATTAAAAACTTGAACTACCCGTTAAAAATTATTTTTGGAAATAGGACCTGTAACATGTATCGTTAAATCTATATGAACTTAATGATACTAATTTTATTAAAATCGAGATATCTTAGATAATATAACCTATAACGTATTACGGTAACCCTAACGGAATTGAAACTTAATTTAATAAATTAAAAGTATATTTCGATATGATCAAAATGATATATAATATATAATATTATAAATTACATATATTATCAATAATTAATAACTTAACTCGATATATATATAATAATAATAAAACTATATATTATTGTGATACTATATTCTTATATATATAATCGTTTTAGATAAAACTCTATTATTTTTGTAACTATTACAAAAACTGAATTTAGGTTTTGTGTGTGTGTATAAGATCTCCTAATGGTCAGATTATTAACAACTCGAGTCTTTCGTAGTAAGCGTTTAAACAAGTAAGTTGGGATTTGTAGTCTCACCACTTGTTGAGATACTATATTAAAGTATGTAGAGACTCAAGAGTAATTCTAGATGTGTTTGTAATTAGTTGATTGTACACATGCTATATGTGTATATAATACTTAGTTGCAACAAGAGTTAAACTCCTTAGTGTGCTATTTTACATGTTGCATTGTATTTGTAATGTATGAACATGATTGATCACCCCTGATTACAATTAATGATTATTCAGTTACAACGAAATCGAACATGCATAACATCCATTATGGGAAACAATTAAGAGTGTCATGTTAAATATCAACTTCCTTTAACAAGGATAGTTGAAATGGTTCTTTCTCCATCCTTAGTCAAACTAAGTGATAGGTGAGGTGGTTAAGGTGAGGAGGTTACAGTAAGGTTAGAGGCTGTGGTTTGAAGGCGATCACAAGAGGAGGGTGTTCTTCATTGCATAAGCTCGGGTTTGGTCTTATTAGAGTTGTGATAAAACTCCTTAATTCAGGTTGGAGCAGATGTAATTTCTCTAACCTTACAATGAATTAGATAACATTGTACCATGTTTCATTTGATTGATTACATTTCATCATAATTAATAATCTTACTTATAATTGTTTAGTACTCTTCTAACCCTATCTCACTTACTAAGCTAGTTATGCTTACATTCCCATAGACTTTTTTGCAAGTACTAAGTGAAGACAAGATGTTCCAATACTGTTAACCCCAAGTTAGTACGCTGTTGATTGGGAAAGTGAAGAATAAAGAATTAACTAAACCTAGGCCTTGACCTTTCTTTTGATTTTTCTTTTAGATTTTGAGGAAACTAATTGAGAATTCTTTAAGACGCCTACTAGTTTCCTAACTTATTGTATATAGTTTGAAAAACTTGTGGTTTTTTATAAACTCTGATGATACACTTTAACTTTAAAAGTAAAACATATATATAAATACTATTGTGTTATGATACAACAGGCTATATAGAACAAGTATTTTGTAAAGCTCTACCATAAGTTTGGTCATTCATAGGTATAAAAGAAAATATTTCAAGCTGGTTAAGTTGTATATACCTTATGTAGATTATATCTATAATAGCAGCTATGAAGTCAGCTTCTATCTTAGATTAATTTATGCAGTGTGACTATTTGACTCCTCCTATTTGGAGTGTGACACAAGTTGCCTTCGCGTACCTTTTAAGTCTCGAGGCCATCTTTAATTTCAAACAAATAAAGAGCTCTAGGTTCTAGCAACCATCAAAAGAACCCAAAGCTCCCGAACCTTCTAACTTTGAGCTCCGAGTACTTAAGAAGTCTGCCACGACTAGATTTATGACCCGATAGCCCTCGTTTGACCATGAAGAAGAGCTAAGCCCATTGCCCAAAGTACCCTTCAGGAAACACCTCACCAAATGGTGTTAGGTTCCCCTTCCTCTCTCTCTCTTCATTAAATGATACTTAATGTCCTGATGTATAACCTAAGGGCCTAGCTACTCACTCCGATATGATAAGGTCTTCCCTAAAGACCTACCAACCGGTAGAAAGATGCCTGTCCTTTCTCATACTAACAACATCTTCACCTTAGATTGCATTGACTAATCTTTACGTACCACATAGGCAAGCAAGTTAGCTCCCTTCCTTATAAATAAAAAGGTAGAACTTTAAGTAAAGGCATGGAATCCTTGACTTATCTCAGCTTACCTTTGACTGCACTCCCTTTACCCAGTTCTCTAATATTCTCTTTACTAACTTAAGTATCGAAAAGCCTTCAATGGTTACACTATAAGGGGGCTTTTTTAGGTCCACCATCGTCAACTGTCACTACTAGGAGTACAAGCAAAGATTATATTAGTGATATACATTATCACCATTTGTCACATACCGTTTATGCAAACCTCTGACCATAGTAAAGAGAAAAAGCACAAACCCATATCTGTCGCTTTAAGGCAGTGGCGACAAATAGTCACCAACACCACTATGACCGTGAACGAAAGAACCATCTTCAAAACTTAACCAAATGAAGACAATGCTTTACTAATTGATGGAGGCTGACCAAAAAACCCTCCAAGAGAATGCTAACTTAAGACAATAGATAGTGGCCACATAGATACTAAAAAAAAAAGTCAATCCCAATGATAAGGCTAACCTAGAAACCTATCCACTAGCTCTTTAAGTAAACTCAACAAGTGCCCTAAGTGCTCACCAATATACATAGCAAACCTTGTGCACCCATGCGATCATGTTCATTCCAAGCAATGTCTTGTAGGGAACTTAGGGCACTTGTTGAGTTTACTTAAAGAGCTAGTGGATAGGTTTCTAGGTTAGCCTTATCATTGGGATTGACTTTCTTTTTGAGTATCTATGTGGCCACTAACTATTGTCAACCTTGTGCACCCATGCGATCATGTTCAGTCCAAGCATTGTCTTGTAGGGAACTTATGTAATCGATTGAACATTAATTGCAGTAAGGCACAAGTGTGGGGTGAGTTATTTGACAATAGTAGAGTTCAAAAGCTCATCTCCCTCAAGCATTCACAAAAGCCATTGGAAGNCCCCCCCCCCCCCCCCCCCCCCTAAAAAAAAACTTACCTCAAGCGTTTTAACCATGCAAAGACCCAAGTCTCGAAGGTGAAAACTAAGGTCACCCTTTAAGTTATCATTTGTAGCCTAGACCACAATAGTAAAGTTTTCGAAGCTATTACACTTTGTCACTCAATCACCTTTGAAGAATTTATGACAACGGTTGAACAATACATCACTTAAGAAGATGCCATCTAAGCATGTATGCAAAACGACATGCATTGGAGCACCTCAGCAAAAGATTAACTCTGTCCCCTAAAAGATCGTCTATCTTTATCTAAGGAGCACTAAGAAAGGTAGAAGAAAAAATTCACAAACTACCTTAGTTATACTCCATCGAATTGCCTAGGGGTGAGGTCGGTTCGATTCGATTCGGTATGATACCATTTGCCTTCCTTACAAAATTGAACAAATTATAACAATTCAATTTTTTTTTTAAATCGAACTTGATCATATGATTTGGTTCATAAATTTTTTGAACCTAATTAAAACCAATTCAGTTTGATTTGAACTATGGCTCGAACGTTCATGTCAAATTTTAGTTAAATATTTTTATCTTCCATAATATATTTTCCTTTCTATTAAACTTATATATATATATATAGTTAATTTCTCACACATTTACCATGTGTAACTATACTTAGCAAAAGCTACACAAGATCTTAATAAATCCAACTTGATCGGATAAGGATAAGAGACTTTATTCCAATAAACAATAATGAGGAAGAAGGACTTGATATGCTAGTGTAAAAGTGGTTAAAGAAAAAACCAAAAGGGACATATTAAAGACTAAAAAAGAGATGAGAGACATGTAAAGAACACCTCGATCAGACTGTTAAAAACATTTAAGAGCAGGACAATTTAGAAAAAGAAATTTTCTAAATGTGAAATTTCACATAGAACTCACTTAATTCAATCTTAATAATTGACCTAAAAATAAAACAAAGAAGAACAAGATATGAAAATTTTGATGAAATCAATAAAGATTGATGAAAAAATAAAGAAAAAACATAAAGGAATCGCATGTAATTTTTCTTATTTAAACAAATGGCTCTTCAAAATGGTTCGGTTCAATTTGCTTCCTTTAACCGAACTATAAACTGTTTATATACAACCAAACTGAGTCGTAAACCAAACTGTTCGTAAAAAAATAAATTTTTTGATTCTGTTCATGATTCGACTGGCAATTTATTGATTTTTTACCCAGCCCTAAAATCACCTACTTAGAGAAGTCCTTTATGAATTCTGAGAATAACTCCCTTGCCCTCCACACATTAGGGAAACCACTTAAGGCACTTGCCTCAAGCAAAGTTTGCGATTATCATGGTATGCATGGCCGCAATACAAATGAATGCTACTACCTCAAGAGTGCCGTTGAAGGCTTTTTTCACAAAGGCCACATCGACCACCTTGTTGCCGACGAGAGAAATTAAGCTTGACTAACTAAACTCCATTAGACGAAAGATCAGTAGCAATAACCATAACCACAACAACGAAATCACCCTGATGACATACAACATTGAAGAAGGTAAGGACATGTCCAAACCATAACAAGAGGGTCAGGACTGTCGGATGAAACCTACCCTTCGCTACCTTAGCATGAAGTACTCTCTGTTGGGGTGAAGAAGCTAAAAATAGATACAAACATTTCCTTCTCACATGAAGACAAGGAAGGTGTCAAATACCCCCGCATCGACCCATTGAAAATCAACGTCAAAATTGGGTACTTTGACATACCTGAAACCTTTGTTGACAATGGGAGCTCGGAAGACATTTTATTATACTTTGCATATGAACAAATGAAAGAGTAGTTAGAGGAGCCTCTTCGACCATACAAGTAGAGCTTAACTGGATTCAGAGGAAAGTCTATCTCAGCTAAAGGCTTAATCACACTTCTTATTTGGCTAGGTAATGATGAACACATCACCTCACATCTGATCAATTCATCATCGTCGACCACCAGTACCCCTACAATGTTTTTCTAAGAAGGCCAAGCCTTAATAAGTTTGATGTGTGCATCAACTAGAGATGCCTTAAGATAAAAATCCTTACCCCCACAAGGGTCGACATCACCTGCGGTAACCAAAAGTTATCTAGGTCACTTTACTTAAGTGACATTTCCTACAACCGCATTATGCGCATTGAGTCAATGCTATAAGAAGCACAATGCTTAAGGGGAGAGCTTGCAAGAATAATCGAGATAGTACAATTCGATGATCAACTGGACCAAACCATGAGGATAGGAATCTCCTTATCTACCGAGGAAAGGGAGGACATCATCACCTTCCTCCATGCCAACTCAAATGTCTTCACATCCTTTCTCAAGAAAATGCCCAAAATCATAGACATCCCCAAAACATCATATCACCTCCAAATAAACCTTAATACACAGCTTATTAACTAGAAAAGAAGACACTTTACACCTGAGTGACAAGTCACTATCGAGTAGGAGGTGCAAAAGCTGCTCTAAGTTGGTTTTATAAGAGAGGAGCATTACCTTACCTTGTTAGCAAATATCATGATAGTAAAAAAGTCCAAAGTCAAATGGCTAATGTACATCGAGTACACCGATCTTAACAAAACTTGCCTAAAGAATTGTTTTCCTCTCCTAAGAATCAATTAACTCATTGACTCAACCTCTAACTATGTGAGACTCGATTTCATGGATGCTTACTCAAGTTATAATCAATTCCGTATTGCCACCAAGGACTAAGTACACACATCTTTTGTCACTCACTTTGGGATGTATTTTATAAAGTCATGTCCTTTGGTCTTAAAAACGTAGGGGCTACATTTCAAAAACCTATCTCTCAACGAGATAGAGTAGGTTCATATCTCTCATCCCCAAATTGCAATGTAATTGGAAAAGAAAAAAAAAAACTATTACTCATATAAATAATGATTCAACATCTAAACTAAATAATTATATCAAATGCATGATAAATCAAACATTTTAATAAAATGTTAATTATATTTTACACAAATAATACAACATATAGATAAAACTAATGTCCAAACACCCAATTTTCAAACAAAGTCGGTCAATGAAATGGAAATAAGATTTGACTAATATATGAACAAAAATAAAATGATCAAAGAAAAAATGAATAAAACACCTAATAAAATTGCAAAACGGTTTATATATATATATATATATATATATATATAAACCGTTATATATAATCTCTAGGAATAATAAATATGTGCTAAAGGATGTTGAAAGTGAGCAAGAATAAATGAAAGACTTCTTTGTTAATCATTGTATAGTTACCCAGGATTTGATTGGCTACAGGTTTCCTTTAAGCAACGTCAACAACGCCACCTAAACCACAAAAAGAAATGGTTACTTCGAGGAAAATAAGAGCTAAGGTGTTGTTTTCTCCATACATTTTCAGGTTTTATGATGTGTTATGACACTAAGACGTAATTATCTCAATTATATGGGCCTGTGTACACATTATTTGGTTCTTACTTTTTCTTTTTCGTTTTTAATAATTAAGAATGGATGAACCCCTAAAGTAACCTCATTAAAGCACCTTTAACCAGAAAAAATCAAAACAAAAAGGAAGAAAAATAAAAACTTGGTATGATAAAAATCTAAATGAATCAAGCTAGTTCGTAAATTACTCAAGTTTTAACTAAAGTTCTCTTCAAATTTAATTTAATAATAATTAAATCGAGTTTGAACTCAAACTTCTTGAGTAATAAATGGAATTAAGCTCAAGTTTTAAAACACTAAGTTCGTTAGGATGGTTTAGAATTTATAATTTTTCTTTTAACATAAGCAAGTTTAAACTTGTTTAGGAGAAATTTATAAAAAAATTAACGCTTAATTGAACTAATTAAATCAGACTCAATCTTAACTTATTTATTTAATAGAGCTCGAGTTCAAGATTTAAAGTTCAATCAAATTTGAACTAAGCTCGAGCATCAAGTTTTTTTCGAGTTGATATTAAACTCAAACTTAATAATCCAACGGTCCAATTAAACTCAATAATAGCTATAAACAAAGAGCACTGCATAGCATGGCCACTTCCACACCACCCCCCCCGCGGCTTGTCTCTAACTCTAGTGAAAAATATGTAGATAAAAATTTGGGTAAAAAGTGAATTTATAAAGTCAATTGCTTTCAACTTTTATATTAGTGCAATTATACCCTTTAACTAGAGCTATGCGAGTATAGCTAACGTTGTAGGATTGAAAGTCTCAAACCCTTAAAGTCGAAATTTCATCGTTTATGTAAGTTTCGTTATAATTATTACTACCAACTTTATCATAGCTTATCACATGTAATTAGAAGGATACAATCCCAAAACGCCAGATCCTGAGTTGCCATGATGTGTTGATGGTTAATTATTCGCGGCCTTCTAGTTTATGTCGCTTTCATTTCTTTGAAGTGGGATGAATGAATTAATGATTATGACTGGTTAATAGCTGTTGGTCGGTAGTGGTTGGCCGCCTCGGGTGGATGAGTTGCTTTTTCTTTTTCTTTTTCTTTTTTTTTTTTGCCTTTCTTAATTATTTTATATCATTTTATTTAATTAATTAAATTTAATAATATTATTTCATGAAACTGATTATAATGGATCCACTGTTTGAAAGTGAACAGAATATTTAATACACCTGGCGTCTTTTGTATTAATTAGAAACCTTCATGTTCCAATTACAAAATTTATACGTTAAGGATACTTACTAGGTTAGTAGATAATGCCAATGACTAAAGTCATACCTTTTCCAATATGAAATATTTCAAATACATGATCAACAATGCAAGATTACAAACAAATTGAATCAAGATAATAAAGTACTAAGTTGAAGCTCAACCCACAATTTCAAAGCTTACAGTAAATTCAAATGTAGATTGACTTCAAACTGCATTCAATAAGCTTGCATTAGAATTAATTAAGTTAATAAAAAAAATAAATAGAATTAATTAAGCTCATTTAAGGTTTATTTTGTTAATATATTATCCTTCTAAACTAAAATAATATCAATATCCAAACTGAACTAATATTTAAATTGAATTCAAACTTGATTAAGTTTAAAATGTAATCTAGATAAATATTATAATACTTGACTGTAATCAAATCCAACTCAAATAAATAGGAAAGATAATCTGACTAATTCGAGAATAGTTTTGATTAATTTTCACCTATATGCATGGTCAGCTTTTCGTCAACGATGGCTTTGTTTAACTGGGAAAGGAAGGTTAAAGCGCAAGTTTGGTAGAAAAAAAGCTTGTTTTGTTGATTAAATGAAAACAGCATGACTAGAAGGCAATTGCAATTTCATCCCCAAAACTATATATTACATGTAAATAATTATTCTAAACTCCTAAATTATACATTTATTATTCCAAGAATTTAAAAAATGGTGAATTCACCTTAGACTAAGCATTGCTGAAAAGGATCCTGTAGATGGAAAGTTAAATATGTACTTTTTAAATTTTTTATTTTTTATCAGTAAGTGGGCTGTATTTACATATGAGTTATGTCTTTGAGCTGAATTTGCAATTTAAGAAAATTCAAATTATAAATCTAGAATACATTGAAATAAAAGAAATTCATTATGATCAATGAAATTCCTATTTATGAAGCAAAAAGCTTCTGATTGTCCTAATTTGATATCTAAAAATGCTAATATATTGACAGTAAGTTATGTGTGAGGAACAACTGGGGCAAAAGACCAATTTCAAATATAGTTAGGTGGAATTTGATAGGAGATTGGACTTTCTTAAGCAACCACGTAGACCATAGAAAGAGATGATTATTTCATGACAAAATATATAAGTTAATATGTTTCTCCCACACAGTTTTTGGTTTTATGTTGTTGTAACACCTAAGGTAGATATATTCTATTTATAAGGGAGAAAAGACTAAGGATGTATGTACTACAATAGGTTCCCAAGAAGACTTAAAAAGAGTCGATAAGTCATCCTGAGTCACGTGTGTAGAAAATACCATGAATATGCAGCGTAACATGTTGATTTTCCCACACCTTTTCTTGGTTTCATAATGTTATAAGTAAGGAAAGATGAATGATAATTGTATGGCATTCGGATCTTAGGAAGACTCATGGTCAATGTGTCACTCTACATGGGAAATACCCATGCAACGGATATCCAACCAAAAGTAGATCACTTCTGCAAACAAAATAGAATTGTATTAGGCTTTTTAAGGTTTTGAATTGTGAACCTAAAAAGTTGATTCGGATTATTTGAACCATAATTATCAATAAATATCAGTATTATTATATAGGAGGAATATTTCTTAGACTTGGTCTCTCTAGAAGTTTTTAATTCATTGTCTTTCATGTTTTATGATTAATACCACAACGGTGGTTTTCTTACATTGCTAGTGTTTCTGATTGAAAACCTAGATGAATGAGAATTGATAAAGAGAGGGGGAAAATAATGGAATATGAAGATCAAGATATATGATAGATCATTTCCTAAAAAAATGATATGATAAATACTACATATTGGATTAGGCCGTTTATTAATCAATGGTTCTTTTTCTATCTATGATTAAAGATAATTCCTTATCATAAATATTATTGATATTTGGGTTTGACCTTTTGGTTCAAGAATCTTAATTGAATTGATTTCAAAAAAGATTTTAAAAAATCAAAATTTTTAATCCATTTTTTTTTTCCCCTCTCACCCACGCTTCTAATCATTGAAGCAACTGTAGTCCTTGCTTTTTGGTTTCCAAATTCCATTTTCCATCTCTGGGAATGAGGAAACGCTAAAATAACTTCATTATAACTAATCTTGATAAGCAACTGTAGTCCTTGCTTTGGTTTCCGATTCCTGTTTGACTTTTCACATCGTTAATGGGTCTGTAAGTCCTATCCACCACACAACATTCCCTTATTTATGCTTATATTGTTTATTGAGTATAAAATCTCATAATTAAATGTTTCATATAAATCGTAAAAGGTTATAGTATTAGTTTATAAGATCGTAATTGTAAACACTTTATCAATAAAGGATTGAAACTTTTAGATCAAATGGTTAAAATGAGTCTATTAGTATTTGTTGGCTTGGTTATTTATTGTTTTTAGCTTGAGACGTTATAAATAGTATCAGAGAGAACTTCTTACTAATAGGTGAATAATTCAAGTTTGGCTCCAGTATAGAGAAAATATCCAAAAAAGGTGGGGAGTATCACTAGAGTATGGAGAGTATCAATAAAATGTGATTCCTTACATGCCTCTAAAATGATTTATAGATAGGAGGTGATCTGAATCATACATCGAAAAAATGAGAAAATCAATTGTAAACGAGGACGTTGCATGTTTAAGGGGGGGGAGATTATATGACCTTGTGGTTAAGTATCTTACATGGATTGTATAAGATTATTGTACTAGTTTATAAAACCATGTTTGTAAACATTTTATCAATATAAATTTAAAACTTTTGAATCAAATAATTGAAATTATTCTATTAGTATTTGTTGATTTGGTTATGCACTACTTTTAATTTGGAGTATTATATTCAATTATTTCCATAATATAACATTTTAATACTCATAAAATGCCATCCATTATGAAATAACAACATAAGTTTGATCTTATAAAATGATCTATTTTCATTGTCTTAATCCCAAAGGTCTTTTTGGATTTTTCTTTTTAAGTTGCAAATAACTTCAATATCCTTTCACTCGAGCACGAATTCTCCTAAACTTTCAATTATTATAAATATTTCTTTTAAATTTTGATAAATTGTCAATATAAAAGATACTTTTACTTTTGGTGAAAAAAAATTCATATTGTGATCAAAGTATAAATGGTTTTAAAATGTATATTGATAAGTTAAAGGGGTGTTTTCACCTCAATTTTAAATTTTATAGAGATTATTTATTATCTATGGGGTCATTTATTGATTTATCAAATTTTAAGAGAATTATTTATAACATTTGAAAATTTAAGAGGTATACTCATACTTAGGTTAAAGTTTCAAAAGTTTTTTTATTGTTTTTTTCCCTTGTTTCATCACGTCTAACAACATTCTAGCGCATGCCTCATCTATAGGCTAATCTAGAGATGGACATCAGCCCACCTGATCTACGGGGTCCGAAAGCATGAATTGGAACCATCCCGTTAGCCCATGGACACGGCAACTCTAAGGATCACGGACCCACCGAATCGTGCTTTTTTTTTTTTTTTAACTTTTTTTTTCTCAGTTTTATAATATTATTACATAAATTAAATTGTTTCGAACCAATTCCATGTTGACACACGTAAAAAATGGACGCAATAATTAATGGACCTAATGAAGTTGTGTTTTGATAAAACCTGAAAAACATCGATGAACCAAATAAAGAAAATAAAATATTAAGAATATAGTTAGATTGGTATGTAATGTTGATAATTAAATTTATACTTTTTTTTTCAATATAAAATATATACATGCTTGCTGTGATGATCAACATACATGGTTTTAAATAAGTTCAATTGGAACAATAAATTATTAAGCTCAAGCTCCACCGAAAATTTTAAAACTCAAACTTAACTTGAGCATAATTACATGAGCTTTACTTGAAATGATATTCAATAGGTTTAAATTTGACTTGATTAAATTCTTTTGGCATTCATTTTTCTAATATAATATTTTCCTTTTGAATTGAAATAATATCAATATCCAAAATTAATAGATATTTAAATTTGATTTAAGCGGGATTAGGTTTGAAAGTTAATAATATTATAAAATTTGAACTCAACTATTATCAAATCAAATTCAAATAAACGTCAAATGAAACTTGATTAATTTGTAAGTAAATTACTAAGATCATTGTAATTTAATGACATGAATACTATTTCTTAATAAAATAGATAAAACTTGATTTTCCACTCTTTAAATGTTAATTGTATAATAATTAGAAAAAAAAAAAGAAGAAAAATTGCAAGCACATTGGACTCATTTCCACCAAAATGCACGGTGGGCTTTTCGTCAACTATTGCTTTATTTAACGTGGAAAGAAAAGTTAAAGTGCAAGTCATATTCCAACTGGGTCCAAGACATAGCCTTTACTTATTTCGTTTTCTAGGTATATTACCTTTTCCTTTTTTTTTTTTTTTTTTTTTTTTGCCAGAAGGTATATTATATTGTTAAAAAAGAAATAACACAGAGACTTTTCAGTCTATCGACTTCAAGTCCCGGAAATAAAGTTTTGTCAAAAAACCCTTAAAAATCCATTCACAATATACATTGATGAGGTGGTTCCGTTTCCAGGAATGTTTCACGATTTTATCGTATCAAAAGCAGGGGTATTACTAGCAAAAATAACTAAATAAATAAAATCACTGGTATCAATACTTAGGGTTTTTTTTTTTTTTTTTTACTGTCCTATTCTTATATATGCTCAATTTTGAATTAAATATTATACTATGTAAGATTTATTAAATTTTCTATATTTTCATCAATTAAAATAAACCATATAAATACCATTTAAGAATTCAGGATCAGTGCCAAAGAGGATAAGATTTGCAAAAGGAAAGCACCAAAAATGTGAATCTTGCACAAAAAAGTATGATATATAAATTGAATATATAACTATCTTAAGCAGTGAATTGAAAAAAAAAAAAAGAAAGAATTGAATCCCTTCTAAACAATAACTCATAAAGACACGCAATCAAATGTCCATATGAGATAGAGAAATATAGAAAGGAAAAGTGGAGAATAGAAAAGAATGGAAGATGGAAATAAAGAGGAAAGAAGAATATAGCATCATCACATATTGTTTACAAGAAAATATGCAATTGGAGCAAAAGGTGAGAAGAAAACTTGTTAAGACCTATTCTCTAAATGAAAATCCCCCCAACTGATGGATATGTCAGTTTTTGCTTTAGTCGGTTTGGAGCACCGTAATATATAGTCGGTTATCTAGGAGTTAGTGGAAAGTTAAAATGTGCGAAAATCCTCCGAATTGATGGGTAAAATTATTTTTATTTACAATCTTTACGTCTAATTTCTCTCCTTCAATCTTTAAAATTGTACTTCATCATTTTCTCTCCCTTTTTCTTTTCTCTCTTCCACTTTCTTGATTCTTTCTTTTCACAATTTTCAATAAAACCACTCTTTTCATAACTTTTATAATTTTTTTCATTCATGAGATTTTTAAAAAGAAATCATTATAAATTATATAGATACTTTAAAAGTGAAATTTATAATGATAAATATAAAATATTTTACTATAAATTTGAAATAAATAAATATTTTATTTTTTATTAGATAAAAAAAAAACTAATTTTTACACATTACGTGTGCGGATAGCTATTATATACGTAAGTCTCCTCTAATTAGTTACAGATATTTGTAATATAAAGTGTCATTGTGACACGTGTACTAATAGAATAACGGGTAGTACGTATGCATGAACTATTATACCCCTTGGCCTAATACAATTGCCCCAATATTTCCGACACACGTGACAAAACACTCCAGAGTTCGCTTGTGTCTTGTTGTCCAGAAGCATCCAAACTGGTTGAAACCCTATCCTTCTCTTCTACAATTTTTTGTTGCCAAACCCTAGCCAAAATCCATGTGTCATATGTATGTATGTATGTATGTATGTGTTAGTATAGACATATATATATATAATTATCACAATTATGAGTTAACTATATGATTTTATAAATTTATGATTTTATAATTTTTTTATTATTAAAATATATATGAATTCATTTAAGTATAAAATTTTGATAGAACTATAAATTTTGATGTATAATTTTATAAGTTTATAATTTTCTTAATTTTATACAATTTTAAATGATTCTATGGATTCTACATATATAAAAGAATAATAGAATTACGATTTTAATAACCATATATTTGTATATATTGGCCCTTGATCTCAACCGTTGAATGAAATTTAGATGGACAAATCAAATGAGCCACTGGATTGAATTTCAGCAAGTGATAGTACATATTGAAGCATTCATCTCTTATATAATTTATGGGTTTTTGGCTTAGGTACAGGTGAAGCTTAGGCTTAAGTCTTGTTAAGCATGTAAAAGTAATCTCATTTCTTATAAAATAAGTTGACAAGCCTACTTAAGCCTTCTAAAGGTCTAGAAAGACTTCTGTCACTTTTTACACATGAGACAACTAAGTAAGGCTAAAAGTAGTAAATCATTTAGGGATAAAACCATTAAATGTTAGTAAATTTTTATATTTTTTCATTTTAGTATATAAACTTTAAATTTATTCATTTTGGTACCATAACTTTTTAAATGAAATGAATTAATATTTATGTTATAACAGTCGTTATAAAAAATATTTATATGTTTCATTTTAAAAAGTTAAAATATAAAAATAAAATAAAAAATAAAGTTTGAGCACTAAAGTAAAAATAAAAAAAAAGTTGATGTACTTATATTATTATTTTATCATTTTCTAATAATGACGTCATAATAGAGATATACATTTATTTCATTTACAAAGTTGGAGGTACTAAAATGAATAAGTTTAAAATTTAGGTACTAAAATAAAAAAAATGGCAAAAGTTTAACTACTCGTACTAAGTTTATCCCACCATTCTAGTTATCATTATTCCTAACCTAATAAACTAAATCTCCTTAAAATATCCCTTATAAGCCTGTTTTTCTAAAACTTATCACTAATTCATTAATTCAATTTATATCATTGAATTGGACTAAAAGTCTATTTAAAAAAATAGTCTTATATATTTATATGTAATAGACATATATATATATATATATATATATACATATTATATGCCGTACTATGGAATGATAATAATAGCCCCTAGGAATTTAAGTGCCGATTCTATTACTCTTGTTCCAAAACCTTAAAATTGAAAGCCTTCATTCAGTGAACTTCAATTTACAATTTTTTTTTTTCTTTGTCATCTTCAATTTGCAATTATTATCACTAAAAATATAATGAACATGGTGCCTGAATGAATCTGTCATGATCACGATGCAGGGGTTATTCTTCTTCGTCAACAATGATGTGGAGAAAGAGCTACGTGCTAGTTGCTTCTAGCTGGGTCCAAGATGAACAACCTTCACTCTTTTCATTTTCAAGGTAAATTAACGTAGAAGAAAAGGTATAAGGACTTTTTAAGTCTATTGATTTAAGTCTTGAAAATAAAATTTTTTATAAAATTACAACATTCAAATCCGTTTGAAATGTGTTATTGATAGATTGTGTCTTCTTTTGGTAAAAGGTTTCACAATTTTGTCTTATGAAAAACTAAACCATTATGTCTTTGTCATCGTCAAGTTTCCCCACTTCAAATCCTAAGGTGAGCGCATTCAAACCCATGGAATCTTAGAATTTATTGTTTCACAATTTTGTCCTATTAAAACAAGACCGATTTGTATTGTTATCATGCAAGTTTCCCTACTTCAAGTCCTAACGCGTGAGCATGGAATCTTGGAATTTGCTGTACCTTGTTTGATTCGTTACACTATGTTTGTTTTGAGGGAATTGAGAAGGAATAATTTAGGAGGGGAGGAATTAAGAGGTAAACGGTTTGATTTGAAACAGAATGTAAGAGGGGAAGGAAATTAAAGAGTAATCTTTTTCTAGGCCACACTCAAAATTGTTTTGTCTCAAAGATGGACGTAAAGAGAGTGGAAAGGAGGGGAAGGCACTTATAATTATCCATTTATCCCTATTGGCAAATCTTTTGTTGCTTTTATATTTACAAAACAGAAACCGTCCCTTTCCCCATTGGTATGTTTATTTTTGTAATATATATACATACACATATATTAAATGTTGACGTACCCACGCTGCGTATGCAAAAATTATTATTATTTTTTGTATTTAATAAAAAATATATACATTTATTTTAAATTTATAGTAAAACATTTTATATTTACCATTATAAATTTCACTTCTAATATATCTATATAATTTATTAGTAAATAACGCACATACGTTGTGTGTGTAAAAAAGATTAAACATGTGCAGTATAATTTATAAAATAGTAAATTTCTAAATCAAACACCATTAAGATTTACCATTTAAAAAATATTAGAAACTTACAAAAGCTATCTGTAAAGTGTGCAAAACTAAAAAAATAATAATGATAAAGGAATCATTACTGAATTAATTATAGGATTACCTTCAAGACAACAGTACATTCTTGTAAACAACATCCATGTATGATTATTGGTTACCCTATGCCCTTCTTTACCAAAACTTTTGTTGAAGCCATTGAAACTTTATGTGATAGGGCCACATTAAGTTGTTTGTAGCTAAACACATGATCTGAAAGATAGATCCCTACATTATGTATCATTGGACCTTATGCTTTGTTGATTGTTTAAGTCAAAGCTTAAACAGAAGAAATTATAATGACTTCTTTTCAAAAATCATAAGAATAAAAGAAATGATGTAAATTGTGAAAAAAGTGTCTTTATTGGAAATTGTGAAAGGAAAGGAATAAGAAACTAAGAGAGAGAAAAAAGGGAGAGAAAGGAAGGTGCAGTATAATTTTAGAGATTGGGAGAGACAAATTAGTTGTAGGGATTGTAAGAGAAAGCAATTTTACCCATCATATAAGTTATATATAATTTTATAATATTATTTTAGTATTGATTTTTCTATTGAATAATATTTGATGTTGACGCACCCATATTGCATGTGAAAAAAAAAAAAACCAAAAAAACTTAGACTTCATATATATAATAGCGCTAATAATATATGTTTATAAAGTTAAAACTATAATAATCTTTAAAAAAATAGCAAATGTTGATCATATAAAAAGTATAATGAATTTTGTAAATAACAATAATATTGAACAATTAAAATAATGGATAAATAAAACAATAACAATTGTATAAATAAGTGCGATAAAAAATGATAACTGTATAGTTGAAAATATTTGTGAGTAAAGAGTCATAGTTAAGAAGGTTATGAAATGGGTTTGATTTTTTTTTTTTTCAATAGCTACCATGTTAAAACTATAAAATATAAGTGGCTATTTATAGATAGTTACAAAAGCAATTTTCCTTTAATATAATACATAAATACAGTAATAATAGCAATTAATAACAATAAGCAATCATTCTTTTTTAGGAATTTAAATAGTTTCTTAATGTGTTTTAGATTATAATGGAATAAAATTAAGAATGAAATTCCAATCCTTTATTTAATAATAACCACATAATTCTAATTCCATTTTAGTGATTTATTTAGCACCGAGCATATTCAGATAAATTGTGTTGTATATTTGTTGTATTTATAAAAAGATGTCTTTAACCTTTGATGAAAGGTGTCAAGCCTGATTTTTCAGTTTTCTATTTAAAATTGAATTCCCCATTTCTGATTAATTCTCAACTAAAGAAATTGGAAAATTCTAGTTTTTTATTTGGAAAAATTATTAGAGTTGCCACCTGACCAGAGTCGAGAAAACCATAATCAATTGAGTGGATCGATTACGATTTAGTTACCGGTCTTTGATTTCAATTTTAATGAATAACTAGAGGCTTTCGAATTCGGGAGCTAACCTATTAAACCCTAACGGGTACCACCATCTATTTACCGAATTAGGATTATTCTTCTAATTATAATATTTTAAAGAAAAAATAAATAAATAAAATCAAAAGAAAAAAAACCTAAGTTTCTACATATTTTATCATTGCCTTGAAGGTGCCTACGTACCCACTAATCGGAATCAAACGATCGTAGTTCTTTCAAAAAATCTTTAATGTATTGATTTATTTTAATTTTTGAAAACCAACCAAATTTACGTTGCTACCAACTTAGTATATTCAAATAAAATCTAAAAGAGCCCTAACTCTTGAGTGTTTTTGTTTTATAAAAAATACTCTAATAATCCTATTTTTAAAAAGGGTCTTTTATTAGTTTCTATTTAAAAAAAAATAACTTTCTATGTGATAAACCAAATCTTAAGATATGACCAATCCTAACAATCCCTAAACTAATATATACGACTATTTATCAAAATAAATTAATTTCATATGATACACTGGTATAAAAACTAATACTAAAACTCATAAATTAACATATACATATATTATATATTATTTTAACTAATAAAGTCTAATTAATATAATAATATATATATGTAATAAAAACTAATCTTAACAATCCCTTATCTAATATGCATATGTCTTTATATCTACATTACTACTTATTAAATAAACATTCACTTAAATTAATATAATATACTTAATCCATATTAAAACTAATGCAAAAGAAGTATCTTAAACTATTATATATAAACCATACTAAATTACTTAAGGTTCTAATAAAATAATAATAATAAATAAATAATTTTAAAAAATTGAAAAAGAAACTGAATCAGACCTGGGCTATTCGTTGTGAGTTGCAGCTGTTGACGTGTAGTTAACGTTGGTGAGTGTCCAGTAGTAGATTCACGAGTGTGACCTTTGTTGATGTATGCTAGGTCGTGCTGTCGAGATAGGATGGACTATCGATTGGTTGTGGAGTGTTGTGGCTGATCATGTGCATAGTGGAGGCAATGTTCATAGATAGTAGCTGGCGTAAGGGTTGTTCGTATGAGGATGGCAACAATCACTGTAGTAGATGGTGTGTCACACGCTATGTTGAGGTGCTACAGTGTGGATTGTGATTGTGGCCATGGGAACTGACTTCCGTATTGTGCTGTTATAATACTGTTATTCATGTTCTTACGATAAGGGCTGGTTGGCAAAGATGAAGGAAGGTAGATCGAAGTTTACTAATTGTGGTGTGTCATCTAATTTTATGTGGCTTGTGCAAATTCGTAAGGATGAAACGGTTGGCGTGGCTGATTGGAGTAGTTGGGGCTTGGTTCAATCACTGCTGTATGAACTAAAGATGGTTTGGGTTGTGTGCTAGTGTTAAGGCTTGCAGTTCGTTGTCGTTAGGTTGTTCAACGTGTGTGCTGTTTGTATCTATTGTATCTGATTTGATAATAATTAAACTAGATCTAAATTAATTCAAATCCGATTTAATAAAATCAAACTAGATTCAAATGATTTTAATTAGATATGAATCTCTCAAATTAAATCCAATCCGATACTTCAATATTTATCTGTTAGGCCGTTAGCCTGTATCTTGACATTCAATACAATTAAATTGTACTTAAACCACGTGACTCTCTAAAATGATTATTCAGACTAAGCTAAAACTAAAACTATTTGTCTCTAATATGAGTTACTTCCTAAAAATATACAAAATCTTTATAATTTTTCTTTTCTTATTTTTTTAGTATTTTCATCATTTTTTAATTTTTATTATTTTTATCTTTTATTAATTTTTTTGTTTTTTATTTTTGAATTAGGACCCCTTTTTGTAAAAAATAAAACATTAGGACTACAAAGGGGCAAAAGTTAGGTGTTTACAAAAGGTATGTCCTTGACCTTTTAAGATTTATAGATAAAATATAATATGCATGGTATTATAAAATATATTATATTATTATTATAAAAAAGTCATAATATATTGCTAACGTATGTGATAATTTATATAATATATTGTAATAAAAAAATTATTGAATCAAATAATGTATACAACTAATGGTTAAGAAAGAATAGGAAATACATAAAAAAAAAAACAGGAAATATACAATTGTAAAAATACATTATAAATGTATTAAGATAAACTAAAAATATGCTAATTGTATTTTATTTGGCTCATTAAAGAAGTTTTCATATGTCTATAAAACCAAAATGACAAAGAGAATATCGTTTGGTGGATTTTATACCTAACAATACAAAACTTTTCAATGGTAATTTATTGAATGATGATTTTAAAAAGAATTCTTTATATGAAATTTTGTCAAAGCAATACGTTAAGAATAAAATGCCCATTTTGTAATAGGAAATCAAGGACAATAATTACATATAAAATGCAAATCTTTTATAATATATGTAGATCGGGAGTACTTTCCAACTATAATGAAAAAAAAATTAAGTTTTGAGATTATGAAGTCCAAAGGTCCAAAATTCATGTTTTGGCTTAATAATATAGATATTTAACTTATGCTTTATGTTAAAGAACAAACTCTCATATATAAGGTGGGATCATATTAGAAATTCATGTATTTAAAGAAAATTATATACATACCCAATACCCTTTTTTCTATGTTTCAATTACATTATGATGAAAGATAATAAGAAGAAAGTAAAAAACATATTGCATTGGGGTGTAATTATTGTAGCTACTATATAGAAATTTAGACAAAGCATCAATAAAAACTCCAATCATCAATTTAATTTTTTGATTTCAATGTTGCCATTTGATAAAAATTCAAAATATTAATTTAAAGAAGGATGGAAAATACATTACACAATGAAAAAAGAAAAAAAGATCTAAAGCAAATAGGTGAGCTATAACTTGTCAAACATATCTTTTGTTTCTTCACGGGCATTATTAATTTTTCTTGTACCTTATCTCCATCCTACAACATTGAAAATGTATCAATATGCAATAATATAATAATATAGGAAGAAATTTGCAAATTATATATATATATATATATATATATTATCTAACATTGACAACAGAGATCAAATTTAAAATAATGAAGATCCACTAAGGGTGAGAGCATAATCCAAAAGGATAGAAAAAAAAAGAAGAAGATAATTTAGTTGGACTTGGTATATTTATTGAGCAAGATAGAGTTGGAGATTTTAAACATAATGGAAAAAGTAAAATAATTATAATCACGATATCCATAAAAAGAAAAAAAAAAGTTAAAGAATTATAGAAGAAGAAAAAAGAATAAATTTACATGATTGAATTCATATAAACATCATGCACCTAAAAAGAAAAAAAAGAAAGGGGAAAGGGGAGAATATAAAACTTAATTGGATAATCAATCTAAAATGTAGAGTGAAATGGATCAATAAAAGTGTAAACTATTGTTCTTGATGTGATCTTCCTTGATAAATAATCCAATCTTATTCTTTTATCCATGGTGGAAGTTTGGCAAATGTTGTGTAATCAAACCAATACTTTTAAGTGAACTCTTTCAAAAAATATACATTGTTTTTACCAATAATCACGTCACATGATTTCCCAGGATATCATACTTCAAGAATCCTAAAGTAATTTGACTATTTGATGAGTTTACAAATTGGAGAAAAGAAAAGGATAAAGTAAAAATGAACAAATAATATGTACTCAAAGAAGTAACAATCTTAAGTTAAACTATATGCTTATAATGTTTGTTGTTAAGTGTATTTAGACAAATAGTGAAACAGCCATCAAGCTTTGTGAATATCACCACCAATGTCCATATTTGGTAGGCTTGATAAATTCTGCATAGGTTATACTAGTTTTAGAATACCACTAATGACCAATGTGCATGTATGGTGCGTTATGATACGTCTTATATATGAACATATGATATAGCAATTATGCATTATGAGGTTTCCACTTTCCATTGAGTTTTATTTTTTGAATAGATGAACTTTACTTAAGAAAAAAACTATCCATAGCATATTATAGTTGGATAATATGAATGTTCTTTAGAATAGTTTTTAGACCCAAATATTGTGCCATGGGACATTTAATTTGTTAATAAAATTAAGACTAATATGGATTACGAAAACATATTGTAGTTATTATACCTTGAAGTCACAGAGAACTATTCTATAATAGTTCCACCGTGTAAACTATTCTATAATAGTAAGTAGCCTTACAGTGCTTATCATAGATAAGATCTACACAAGGCGTTAACGACTCCTCATTTTAAAGTAAACAGTTCAATTAAGAACTTAGCTAAAGTTACAGTAAGTATTAAAACTTTAAGTCAATATATCTAATTATATACATTATCGTAGAATTCCTAAGTGATTTTACATCATATCATAACAGCTAGTTAGTTTACATAATGTACATCAGTCCTTCATCCTAAAAATTCTAATAAGACCTTAAACAAAAGCTTGATCATAGATGGGTTGATTCTCACTCCCTTAAAGCTTCAAAAGAGAACTAACCTCTGGATAGCTGTAATGTGACATAATTAATCAAAAGTCAAGACTTGTAAAAGGATCTATATGAGTATGAGCAACTACAACTTAGTAAATTGAATGAGAGACTTATGAATGTATATAAGTACAAACAAGATTATCAAGCAATTATTTTCATGCAATGCAACAAGCAAGTGTCATCACACAACATAGTCCGGTCCATTATGAAATTAGAGTAATTTCACCCGCTCTAATCCAGGTTAAGGAGTTTTCATGTTATGCAATAGCTCACAACCAAACCCAGGTTTGTATAATGGAGACACTGCTCCTCCTAAGTCTATCTTTCAAACCAATGCCCTTATCTTCATCGTGACCTCCTCTCTTGTCACTTAGTTCAGTTAAGGATGAGGAAAAGATCAAATTGCTATCCAGTACTATTCTTTTCAAAGGTGTCAGTATTTGGTTAGAGAATTCTAATGATCCCTTAAAAGGTTGCAATGCATGACAATTTAGGGTATTAGGGTCGATTAGGACTAGGTTTAATTTAGGGTGTTCAGACAATTTCACACCAATCCAGTCATAGCAGTCATCAATCACAACATAAATTCCATCACGAAGTCAAATACACAAGCATATGCATAAATCTACTTAAAATTATAATCATACACAATTCTAAGTCTTCGAGTACTCTAAAATAGTACTCTAAATATAGTAAAGTAATAAACCCAACTTGGGATTCTTAATCACTCAATTACTCAATTGTAGGTCGGTTTATCTTCGTATATCCTATAATACAAATACATCTTTTCAGTACTTATACTTAAATGATATATATTGTAAGTTATAATTAGCTCAGGGTTCGGTTTTTGAATTATATTCCAATTTTGGTTCTAAATTGTTTTCAACTACGGAGAATCCTAAATACTCTCGAATCCTAATATGAAATTAATCACATTAAGCTCAAGTATTCTAAAAATCATATTAGACCTTAATTTAGTATTCTAACCTATTCGATACACTTTAATTCTAATTGAGGTATCGGATTTACTCCCGATGTGAGAAAATTTTACATTTTTTATCTAATTATCTAAAATTAATTTTTGTACCAAATTTATTTTGTACTGATATTACTACTATATTATCTAATTTAACCTATTATTTCATATTTTTTAAAATTCTAATTTCACATATTACTAAATTACCCACAATTACTACATAATTCCCATATTAATTGCAATTAACATTCCAAAGACTAGGATTAGGTTTCCATATCAGAGATTAACATCCTTAAACATCTAATTACCTTCTAAGTTAGTAATTAATCATTTACTCACTTAATTAAGCTAAAATTATCCATTTGTTTCATCATTTTAGGGCTAAAAATTTACTTAAAAGTTTCAAAAATTAATTAAAAAAAAAACAACTTCATATCACTATTTTATATCACGTAAACATTCTACAAAAAAATAAAATAAAAATTGAGCTCTAAATTACACTCCTAAGCCTATATATTTTTAATTCTAAACATGTTTAGTTTTGTGCAATTTCTTAAGAACCCTATATCTACAAACGTGATTAAACTTAATCACTATTTTTTCCTAAATCTACATACAATAAAACATTACAATAATAAATTTCATAATTTTCTGGGTGTAATTAATAATTTTAAGGAATTTTGCAAAATCAGAGGAGATGTGAGACTCACCTGGTTCGTGAGATCTTTGGTCTCCAATACCAGTTTAGGTGTATCGGCCGGTCTAGACGATGAGTTTAGAGTGGGGTGGTGGTGGTGTGTGGGTTCAACCTACTTACTTTATCTGCATAGATTTAGGACAATTTCTAAAACCCTAATTTTTTCTCTCAATTTCGATTCTCTCAATTTCTTTTAGCTCCCAGTTGACCAAATGAGCTCTAAGAATTTTCTTGCTATTTATAGGGTCATGTAGGATTTATTATGTATTAATTAAGATAAGACAAGGCTTATATCTCTTTCATTTTGCCTTTTTATGTGTTTTTTTTATTAGCCCAATTTTTTTCTAACCTCCCTTAGCTGCCATGACTTGATCTGGAGCATTCCCCATTTCCTTGATTTTTTTCTTATTTTTTTTAATTATTTAGCAATTTTCTAGCAAATTTCGAGTAATTTAAGTAATTTCGCATATTTCTACCTACACATAAATACATATAGAGTACAAGTAAACACTCTTAAATATTATTTAGGTCATTTTATGATTTTTAGTATATATATAATCTATCTCTAACGATTTATCAGTTATCAAAATACATTTTATGTACTTTTGATAAATAATAAGTAATATACTTAAAATTTGAAAATTTTATATTCTCTTATTTTATTACTTATTTTTTTAAATTCAAACTTATAAGGTCACGTTTACTAATATTTCTAGTTTTAATTTATAATTTAAGTTTGATTGGATCATTTAACCAATCACTCTAAACTTTGTGTATTAAGTTCAATCCTACGGTGACTTAGCTTATATTTAAGACTTACAGTAGTTAGATAGAAATTTCAGATTTTTCACATAATGCATCATAAATTCAAGACAAATGTATCATAATCAATGTAAGTGTAGAAGAAAGAACACATCTTTATGTTAAAAAGTGTATGAATGTGAAGCCCTAAATAATGTGTCATCATAGATTCACTTGCCCTATTTTTTAATTGATAAGGAACCAAACTATGAGTCAAACCTAATCGAAATTTTGGTAGTTTTATTTATTTGATTCACTTTATAGTCCACTCTAAGACAATGCATTCGTAAAATTTGAATAAAAAGAAGTAAACAAAAGGACAAGAACATTCAATCAATTGATGTGTTCACAACTTCTCCAAGCCTCAACCAATTTAAACAAAACATCATCAACTATGATCAAAATGGATGTATAGTAGAGGATGAAAGGACAAAATAAAAATTATACACAAATTTGCATTTTATTACCATTGGACTTTAAGAGGAAGAAGAAGAACTAGAAGAAACTGGAGAAGATGGCTTAAGCTTGAACATCTCAACTACAATGTCTTTGATCCAATCAACAATAGTACCAAAGCTATCGAAGTCTTTGAATCCCTTAGAATTAAAATCAAAATCCTAAAAAATTTATAATTGCCATGGTTACCATACTAAGTCTCTAAATCGACAACTTTGAAGCATGATACAAGCTTGAAATGCAACATGTTTATAAATATGGTGAACAAATAACTATAACTGGGAACTGCAACAAAAACCAAATTCACAAATGAAATGCAATTATTTTTGTATCATAATTTGAATTCAAAATCAAATAAACACATTAACCTATGAAGAAAAAATATGCCTTCGTTGGAATTGAAATAGAGAAAAAATAAACATAATAATGAATTAAAACATGCAATATAATGGGAGAAGAAATCAATATTTTGGCTATAGAGAGAAAATTCATAAGAGATGTCAAAGTTCTGGAGTAACCATGAGTACGGCAAAGGGATGATTTTTTATGGTTAATTGGAGAGAGGAAATGAATGGCAGTAGAGGGAAGAAAGGGAGTGGGTGAGAAAAATATGGATTATAGAATGGGAAGTGAAAACTACTAAAGAAAATGATGGGTAATAATTTATTGAAATGAAAATAATAACTTTGAGTATTTTTTTTAGAATGCGGATATTATAATAACTAAAATGTTAATTGATTAAAAACGAATAGTTAATTGGTAATTAATCATAGGGCAATTGTTTAAACTTCCAAGGGTTTTAATAATATAGATAATGTACATATATNGAGAAGTCTGATTTTAACTGTCTATAACTAATAATTATTAAATATTTTTTCATGATAGTTAAAAAAAAAAAGGAAAAAAAAAAATTCAAGTCCATCCTACAATTAATTTTCACTACCATTTAAACCATTTTTTCCATGCATAAATTAAACGCACTGTACATCCATAAGACACATGGCATAATTCATGCAATCATATTTTTAACTTATGGCCATATATAAATTTAGATTTATTATACATCCATAATAAGGAACACACTCAATTGTCTATTCATATTTTCAACTTCTTATATATTTGTATATCATAAATATTATTTGTTATTCGTATAAATAACAATGCATTGTCCATTTTCACTAATATTATTTGCTATTCGCCGCCTCCAAATATTATTATTTCCTATTCTTTTTTTTTTCCTTCTTTCTTTTGTAGATTTCCTTAAACTTTTTTTTTTTCTTAATGTCACTCAATTTAATTGATCTTTGCACACACAGCGCAAGTGCATCAGCTATTAGTATTTACAAAACAAAAACCTTTCCTCTCCCTATTGGTATGTTTATTTATGTAATATATATATACAAACACAAACACGTATATAATGTACATATATATTATTAGATATATTTATATATAATATATAATAATAATAAGTGAAATAGAGGAGAGAATCTATTTATTTAATATAATTACCTTTTATAGGTATGTTGGTAAATTTAGTTATTTTGTCTTTATTAATAATTAAGATTCCTTCCATCTTTTTCCCTCAATTATCTAAACACCTTGAAAATTAAATCTCTCTACAATTCACTCCTTCCTTCCATATTCTTTGCTATCACTTTCTTTTCTTCTTGAATCCTCCCCTCATGCAAACATAGTATTATGTTTTAATATGGGTATTGTAGTCTTTAAATATTTGCTAGTAGTGATTGGGCTATACATGTAGTAAGCTTGCAAAATAGACTGGAGGGGACGTTGGGAGGTTTTCCGGTTGGCTACTCCGATACTTGAGTTAGCAGTGGATTCTTGGAGAGTAGAATGTGCTTTAGAGTAATACATAAGCTTGGTATGCAGAGTCTAGGGAGATTTACTATTATGTAGTAGGTTGGTATTTATAGTGGAGTGGCGATGACAGTTATATAACAGTTAGTAGGAGAGATCCTCTCTCCCAAGTAAAGGAGAGTGGGGTTGTGTTATCAACATGACTTACATATATTAGAAGTAGGTGTTGATTTGGTCTCTTATCCTTATCTTATGACTTCTAGCCATTGAAGAGTGTCTTGGGCCTTGTCGAGTCGAGCCTCAAGCTTAAGATTAGGGTGGTGGGCCCTAGAAGACAAGGCGCGTCAAACCTAAACAGGGCTAAAGGGCTCATGTTTAAGGAGCCTTTTCAACACTTGCTAACTTTCCCTTATCCGATAGTCTTATTACTAAAGCGAAGGTAAGGAGAAGGGATATATGGGTTGCTCAAGTGTGTAGCTGGTTTGACTCGAAGGAGCTCAAGCTTGGTGCTATAGTGTCGACATGGCGAAGGTATAGGTCTGGGCTGATAGTAGGCCGAGGCAAGGATGTTTAATGTGGTAAATACCCAACCTAAAGATGTCTAAGGTGGTCAGCAACTATGCCAAAGTGAAGTACTGACGACTTGAACGGGATAAAGCCTTGATTGGGATGTTAGAGTAGGATATGTTCGCATTTCATTGGGTAGGCAATTCGAGGCTATGAATTAGTTTGGCCGAGCAGCACTCGTCATAAACTGAGCAAGCGCAATTGCACCATGCTTGTATCATGCCAACCAGGTAGAAGTTAAAGGGATCATAAGGAAACTTCTTATGAAAAATAAACATTTTCAAATTCTAACCTAAGTACACCTATTTTTCTGTGCATTTAATGTAATGTGACAGGTGTCCTATCATAGTAGACTATCATGTAGCTACATGCATTTTGCCTTTTAAAGGGGGTCATCTGATCAAAACTCTCTTTACATGTTTATCCAATAGCATTCCAAGGGATTTGTGCTTATACAAATCCCGATAATAGCCTGTACAGTTTCCTAAGCACTTAGCCTATAAATAGTAGGGTTACAACGGGATACCACTTTTTTGCAATCTCTTTATTCTACTACTATGAATTCAACTTTCTTACACTGCATCAAACTTCCTTCAAAAGCTTTTCTAACTCCCTTCTTCTTCATCACTCTTTACAAACATGTCAATGAACATAAGTGAGGCGGGTTGTGATTCCTTATGGTTCAGCCTTTCTAGAGAGGACAAAATCTTGTCATTAGCACAACTCGACGAACCTACTAAGATGGCCATAGAAGCGTTGGATAGGGCTAGGATTATTAATGCCATCCTGAGGGATGTATATGCGTACCCCTCTTGCCCCCTCCCAAGGATTTGTTCGATGCGCTTGGGATGAGTAAGGGGCCTCGCGGTCAATTGAGTAAGAGCAAACAACTGCCCTTAGTTGGATTCTAAGTAACTTTGTTGTTAAGAAGATCCCTAGGTAGTAAATAAGGTTGCTAAGTAGGGATAAACGGGTGGCCCTTCTATCAGGAAGGCACTTCACATTATTTAAGAAGTGCCTAGAGTTTGGACAACACCTCCCTCTAAGTCACTTCGAGAAGGAAGTTTTTAACCACCACCAATGTAGTTCGGCGCAGATCCCTCCTAATGAGTGGAGGGTGCTAAAGACTTTTTAGGCGCTCTATGAATACCTAGTGGTAAGGGTTACTCTTAAGCTCTTCGGTCATTTTTGCATATAGAAGAGTGTTAAGGGATGGCCATACCTCTAACTGTATCCAGGAAAGAAGCTGTTCTACGGCATCATGGATTCAATAAAGGGTTGGCAGGACGAGTGTATGATGGTCAAGTTACCTAAGGAGGTAGACTTTTATACATTGTGGACTGGGATGGTTCGAACCGGGAGCCAAGAGAGCCTTGGTCCTAGTGATGCAAAGGTTGTCTAAGAGATCCAGGTTTTCATGGAACTTTAACACAGCCAAGAGATAAATGCTATGGAGACCTTAGAGAGGTATTTCTGGTATTTGATCTCTAAGCTCTTCTTCAGCATAAAGAAGGTCGTAATGAAGAAATAGGTCAAAGGTATAGGTTCGTTCCTTTTGCAAACACCTTCATCTATTATGTTAGTATGGGGGTGCTTTACCTGATGTCTTTGTAAAATGGGGGATCTTTCCTTTTCCCTATCGGTTACGATGAAGTCGAAGAATGTTAATGGTTGTTTCTTTTGGATTTTCCTTCTTTTTCTTTTCTTTTTTTTCACATTGTTTGAATTCAATTTCTTGCAGGAAAAAATTTGGCTATAAGGGCTCCCCATTTAGCCGTAGATGAATTAATGGGCCATTAGAAGGCGAGGACGAAGGCATTCAAGCTGAAGGGTAAGGTAGTATGAGTGAAGTCAGGGGCTAAGGAAACCAATAAAGTCCAACCAATGGCTGATCCTTAAGGATTTGCCATAGATCTTTAAGATGAGCCACTGGTTATAGAGCCTGTAGGCATAGCTCTTCTTACCCCTATCCTTGTCCCTATAAGCCTATTCTCGTAGGCGACAAAGGCACCGACATGAAGCCTGATGTTTAGATGCTTTCCCCTTTGGAGGTGAGGTAAGAAGAGATGGCCAAGGTAGCTGCCTTGCCCTAGGTGGTTGGGTAAAAGGGGAAGGCTCCCAAAATAGTTGGGGAGGCAGGACTTAGAGCTAAGAAATAGAGACCCCTGGTGAAGGCGCCTTTAAGTCAGGGGAAATGGAGCTAGTAGCGACGACTCATCCCTACTAATGTATTGATAACCTGGGGACGAATTTTTTAATGTCCTTAACGATTTTAGGTTGCTAGGGATCGAGCCAAACTCATTCTAATAGATGCCATACATCTCTAGGGATGAAGAGTTCTTGAGGGGAGCTCTGACATAGAAATGAAGAAGGCTATGGAGAAGCTCCTAAGGCTGAAGTGGGAGGTTCATGCTAATGATCTTACGCTGCAACATCGGACACTCAACTACTAGGCTTTTGTGGGGTCTTATACCCCTAACGATTGATTAGGCTATCTTTGGGGGGTTGTCCAAGAAAGGTAGGGACGACTTATGGAGATGGTGGGCCGCTTAAGCATGCTTATGCAGCAAATAAGTCTTTGTTACTTCTGCATTGACATGCTTCACTTCTCATTGTATTAATGGTGGCCCGTGTTTTTCTACAATATCACGGTCAAGTGCTGCTTCAACTGAATAAATATGATGCCATTGGAAAGAGATAATGGGCTTTAGGGGGGTGTTGCACCAAGTTGAGAACCACTTATGGGAGGTAGAGTCTTCTACAAATAAATATTTAGAAACATTCTTCTAAGCTAACCAGCAATTGCGTTGCTCCTCTATACAGGTATTGGGGCTTCAAGCATAGCTGAAGGATGCGGAGCGAGAGAGAGAGAGAGAATGCTACGAAGGTAACAAAGAAAGCTGACGACCTAAAGGCTCGGCTTGAGGATGAGCATAGGACTAAGGCTCATCTCTTTTAGAGGTTGGATGAGGTAGGAGAGGCTAAAGCCTGACTCATAAAGGAAAATGCCGAGCTAAAGGTGTTAGTTGCTAGGTTGCAAATCAAGTTGGCAATGAAGGTGTTTGAGTGCAAAAGTGTCAAAGCTACTTCGATGGAGTTGGCCGGTTTGAAGGTTAGGTTAGAGAAGTAGGTCCAGGAGCTATAGTAAAGGGTTTTAGAGATGGACATAATCTCCACGATGGAGAGTAGAGACGTCCTCAGTGATGCTGCTACAAAGAAGGCCATAATCGATTATCAAGCGATGGAAGAGTGGTTAGAAGAGCTAGAAGACCTATCCGTTGATTGCACCCATTATAATAGGAGGTACGTGCTCTCCTACCATTTGGGTCTCAACTTGAGCTTCTTGGATTTCTTGCACTCCCTTACTTTCAAAGAGAAGAGGAAGGCCAAAGCTCAAGAAAAGGAGGCCGTATAGGCAGTTGGTGATGTTTCAAGCACCTCTTCCACTACTGGAGCTAAACAAATTACTTAAACATTCACTCCTCCCTTAGTAGCTTGATAGGAGGTCACCTTAGAAGATGCCCCTCGTGAAGATCAAGATTAGGGTGATCCTTCTATTGACCCTCATTAGCAACCTCTCACCTCTGCTCGGACACAAGACAGGCCTCTTCAAGAGGTACCATCGGGTCAGTGCTCTAAGCAGATTGAAGCTTTGGACTTATCAGAGTTTTCAAAGTTAGCTGATCCTAGGAAATAATTCATCTTCATTTTTATATTTTAGGTCAAAATACCGGCCTTAGCCTTATAATTTAAAAGTTTATGAATGAAATTCTAATTTTATGAATGTCGCATATTGTGCACTTCTGACTTAGTTTTTTTTTTTTTTCCTTTCGTTATTATGTCACATGGAAGTACCCATATGTAAGGGGTTTTTCCCTATGCTGAGGTTACTCAAGTGGTCTTTTAACCTTTCTAAAACATAGGAGTTCCTCTATGTAAGAAGTGTTTCTCATTGCCATAGCTACCTAAGGGGGGTTAGGTCGGTAACATTCCGGCTTACTCAAAAAGTAAGAGTTCCTCTATACAAGGGGTGTTTTCCCCTTATTGAGGTTACTCGAGGGGGGTTAAGTTGGTAGTGTTTTGGCCTACCCAAAAAGTAAGAGTTCCCCTGTGTAGGGGGTGTTTTCCCTTGCTGAGGTTACCTAAAGGGGGTTAGGTTAGTGGTGTTTTAGCTTGCTTGAAAAGTGAGAGTTCCTTTATGCAAGGGGTGCTTCTTACTGCCAAGGTTACTTGAAGGGGGTCAAGTTAGTGACATTCAAACCTACCTAGTGAACGGTCTGTTCGCCTTTTCATGGGCTAGGATGGCAACAAAAGAAAGAGAGAGAGTGAAAGAGGTAGATAACTAATTATGAGGAAGATTGTTTCATTTCATTATTTTAGAAAGATATACACAAGAATATGCTAATTAAAATAAAGATAAAGATTATTGACATTCCATGTGCGCATGATGAGCTCACCATCCAATCTTTCTAGTTTGAGTGCTTCATTGCATAATCTTTCCTTGACTCTGATAGGGCCTTGCCAATTGGGGGTCAGCTTACCTTGCCTTACCCTTCTTTCAAACCCATGGCTTCTGGCTTTTGTTACACTAAGTCACTAACCTTGAATTCCTTGTATCTGACCTTCTAATTGTAATATTGGGCAGCTCGATGTTAGTATGCAGTTACCCTAACCATAGCAAGGTCTCAGATTTCCATGATGGAATCAATGCTGGCTTGCAATAGTGACTCATTAAGGGTAGCGTTGAAAGTTCGAGTCCAAATATTAAGAAGCTTAAGTTTAATGGAGAGGATTGCTTTTAACCCAAACATTAGGCGAAAGGGCGTCTCACCCATAGAAGTTCGATGGGTGGTCCGATTCTCCTATAGGATGTTGGGCAATTTGTCGCCCAGGCCCCTTGAGATCAGTCCATATGCTTCTTTAGGCTATCTAAGATGATCCGATTGGTTGCCTATACTTGTCCATTCAATTAGGGGTAGGCGACTGAGGTAAAGTGCAACGTGATGTGGTATTTGGTGTAGAACTCCTTGAACTTGGGATTATCATATTGTCGCCCGTTGTCCATAATGAGAGCATATAGGACCATGAATTAAGAAAGAATGTTGTTTTTAACAAATAATTCAACACTTCTCTCCATGATCTTTGCCACCACTTTAGCTTTCACCCATTTTGTAAAGTAATCAACAACAACAATTGTGAACTGCCATCCTCCCAAAGCCTTTGGGAAAGCACCAAGAATATTAATCCCCAATTGCACAAAAGGCCATGGGTTGGTCAAGTGTTGAAGGCTGGTGATGGATATATGATTGATTGGCACTTGCTTCTAGCATTGTAGGCACTTTTAGGCTATGGCTTTCGCGTCTTGCCTCATGGTAGGCCAATAATACCAAAGTCGTAGTGCTTGGAGGTAAAGGGCTTAGGACTAAATATGATTGTTGTACACTTCGACGTGCAGCTCTTCTATGACATGTAGCCCTCCACCTTCTTAGAGGCATCGAAGCAAGAGAAGGCTGAGTCCCTTACGATACAAAATGCTGTCAACCAACATATAGTTGGTGGCGTAGTATCGGAGCTTCTTTACCTCCCTCTTATCTTAGAGGAGTATGCCTTATTCCAAATAACTCCGAATAAGATCTATCCAGCTTGGCTTTGGTGCTGCTGTAGTCAATTCAAAAACTTTAGTTGGGCTTGGAGTTATTCTCTTTTTTGGTAGGTATTTTATAAAGATTTTCCTATCCTTCACCTCGAGCTTCTATATCCTAATAGAGGCGAGCTTAAATAACCAATCTATCGTTGAATTCTTAAGTTAGGGGATCTTCATAATGTTCTATAAAGGGAATTCAGCTAGAAGGCTCTTCACTTTTTCAAGGTAACTAGTCATTGTATCGTCCCTAGCATCATATTCACCTCAGACTTGCTAGACGACAAGCATAGAGTCCGTGAAGATCCATAAATGCTTGGCATCGATCTCGTTGGCCAACTTATGACAAGTGATAAAGGTTTCGTATTCAAATTCGTTATTACTGGAATTGAACTTGAACTTAAGGGCATAGCAGACTATAACTTTGTGTATGTTGGTCAGAATGAGACCTACACCTCCACCCCCGAAGGTGGATGATTCATTAACATGGAGAATCCATATCGGTTTGTCATTACCTAGTGGTGCTTCCTCCTCTCCTGTATACTACTACGAAGTTAGCCAGCACTTGTACCTTATAAGCTGTTCATGGCTGATATTGGATTCCGTACATGCTCCATTCCATTGCGTACTTCATCATCTGTCTAGACACATCAGGCTTCTACAATATGGTACATGGTGATTGATTTGTGAGTACAATTATTTAGTGCACCTAAAAGTAAGGCCATAATTGTTGTACTGTGATAACGACAGCCAAGGCGAACTTTTTCTACCTAGGGGTACTAGACCTTTGGCTCATGGAGTACTTGGCTGAGGTAGTATATGAGCCAGTGTTCTCTTCGCTCTACTCTGACCAACACAGAGGAGCACGCCCAGTTGTTGATGGCTAGGTATAAAAATAGGTCCTCCCTGTAAACAATTTTGAGAGGATTGATGGGTGCACAAGGAAGTCTTGGAGTTACTGAAAATCAACGGCGTACTTTAGGGTCCATTCAAAACCATTCGGATTTTTTAGGATTTTAAATAACTTAGTACATCTGTTTGTGCTCTTCGAAATGAACCTACCTAATGCGGCTACCATACTAGTAAGCTTTTGTACATCTTGGACTGAGGTTGGAAGCTTCATTCCCTTGATGGCAATAATTTTTTCAAGGTTGGCTTTGATACCTCTTAGAGTAACTAAGAATCCGAGGAATTTATCGAGTCTGACCTTGAAGATGTACTTTTGAGGGTTTAACTTCATGTTGTATGTGCGTATCTAGTTAAAAACTTCTTGGAGGTCCTTGACGTGATCATTCAGCTTTTAGCTCTTGATGATCATGTCATTAATGTACACCTCCATATTGTGCCCAATCTGGGCCTTAAATAATTTTGTCACCATTTGTTGGTATGTGGCCTCGACATTTTTTAAGCCAAACAGCATCATAGTGTAGTAGTACCCGTCGTAATCAGTGACAAAGGAGGTATTGACATCATCCTTTAGGTCCATTTTGATCTAGTTATATCCTAAAAAGGTATCCATAAAACTCAGTGGGGCATGTCCCAAAGTGGAATCAATGAGTCGATCAATCTTGAGGAGAGGGAAACAGTCCTTAGGCAGGCTTTATTGAGGTTGATGTAATTGATGCACATTTACTACTTACCATTCTTCTTCTTGACTAGCATCATGTTTTCTAGCTAGGTCAAGTACTTTTTTTTCCTCACGAAGTTAGCCTTAAGTAGCTTTTGTACCTTTTCCTTGATTATGGCCTACCTCTCTAGAGCGAAATGCCTCTTTTTCTACTTGATAGGCAGTGTTGTAGTATTGATGTTGAGGCTATGGGTTGTTAGGTTGGATGAGATTTCAAGTGTATCTAATGTCGACCAAGCAAATCTATTTGAATTTTCTAGCAGGAGAGTAACGATTTCGTCCTTCGCTTTGAGTGGAGTCTCAATCTTGACTCTCATGGTCTACGTGGGTGAGGGTCTAATTTGGATTTCTTCTATTTTTCCTCCCGGCTCGCCCCTCTCAATCGGCCTCTCTTGCAAGCCTTTTTTAAGGGAGAAAACCCCATTTCCTTTAGTGACCCTGATGTATGGCTCTTGTGAAAGCCTTTGATCATACTTACATATTCCTACTCTGGTTGAGGTCGAAAATTTAGCTTTTAGATGAAGGGAGGATGTGATCACCTCGAATGCATTCAAGCTTAGTCTTCCCAAGAACACGTTGTAGGGCTAGGGGCAGTCAATCACGATGAATTCTACAGGTAATCGCACCATGTGGTCGTCATTGCCAAGTTCCATATTTAACATGATGATCCCTTTAGCTCGAATCGTACTTCCTATTGAAGTTGATTAGATTATGGTGGTACAGCTTCATTTTTACTAGCAGCCTCTTCCTTATACTCTCATAAGTATGGAGGAAAAGTATGTTGGTGGAACTACCAATGCCTACCATATTCTTTAGGACTTCAAAATTTGAGATCTTCGCTCTTATCACTAGGGCATCTTGATGAGGTATATTAACCCCTTCAAGGTCTTCATTAGAGAAGGAGATGACAATGTTGAACTTTTATCTCTTCTCACTTTCATCTCTTCTGCCTTACAGCCAGCACCTTTGATGGGGCATTAACCAAGCTGCTAATGCTCTACCAGCTCCTAAGGTAAGGTCCCCCTTTACCCCCCCGGCCCCCTCAATGGTTACGTTAATAAGGCCGTTGGAGGTACAGTCATTGCGATGATAGTTGTTATGCTTAGTGTGGGTGTTCTTGATCCCTCATCTCTGAGGTACCTTATCTCTATTATGATCATAATGGTCATCATTACTCGGATAGGCCACATATTGGTTGAAGAAGCTTTGCTAAATGGCATATTTGATGGCATTCTTCAATTGGAAGCACTCGTCGATGGTGTGACCGTAGTCATCATGGAACTAACAGTACTTATTGGAGTTCTAACAACTGGGGTTTCCTTGCATTTTTTGCAACTTCTATAGCAAATTCTGATGCTTCACTTCAGAATAAACCTAAGCAATAGGTCTATTTAGGGGCATATGTATTGCATGTAAATAGGTGGGGGGAGCGGGCCACGCTCAGCTCAACACTTCTTCTTCCCAAAGCTCTTCCCCTCTGATCTGCTCAACAACCTATTGCCAAGGAAATCCTTCATAGATAACTTTTCTTTATCTTACTTTACACCCAACCTCTCTCCGTCGACAATGTACCTAGCGCGAATGTTATCTTCCTAGTCGATGTACTTCTAGGCTTTATTCTAAAACTTAGCTAAAGTCTTCAGCTTACTCTTCGTAAGCAATTGGAAGAAGTCTCTCGAAGGTCAGATGTTGAGCTGAGCAGCATGGACAACAACTCCCTTATCCAGTTAAGGGATCTTAACTACGACATTATTGAATTGGGCTACATAGTCATGTAGGGACTAACCCTTACCTTACCTTATGAGATACAAGGACGATGTGTCCTTAGACGAGGGCTTGCTAGCTCAAAAGTAGAGGTTGAATCTTCTCACCAGCTCGTCAAAGGAGCTGATAGAGTTGTTAAGAGGTGGTTGAATCACATATGAGTTGCTTTCCTCAGGGTGCTCAGGAAAGTTTTGTTCATTATAGCATCTTAATGACCATAAAGGTTCATAAGAGTGTGGAAGTGGAGAAGGTGATCATTAAGATCACCCCTACCATCATACTAGTCTAGAGACGAAAGTTTGCAATTAAGAGGCAACACTTTGTCCTGGAAACCCTTGGTAAAGGGTATCTTATTACTGGCGACTAGCACAATGTCGTCAATAGCCTTACTCCCTTGCTATTCGGAGAGCTTCCTTACATTGGTGCTAAGCTCATTAAGGTTGGCATTGTTTACTGGGTAAGCTTGATGTATTGATGAATAAGCTTGTACTCCCTGTAAGTCAGCTTCTTGCTTGTTTCTAGCTAGAGCTCAATCGTGGGTGGCCATAGACCTTGTTGGCTATTGCCATAAGGGGGGATCAGGTTGCTGGTCTCTACCATTCGATTACGGTGATTGTTCTACCTAGTGCGGTAATTCGAAGCTTAAGGAGGGAGGGGAGAGGGGGGAGGAGGGTAGGTTTGTGCATTATACCTCTCTGTTTCTTTAAGGTGAGCATAGAGCAACTTGTTTTGAGCAGCATACTCCTCAATCAGGTGCTCCATACACTCCAGGCGCTCCTCCAATGCAGCCTTTGGAACGGCTGGTTGCCCACGAGTAAGTTGTTCACCAACTGGTGGTTCTCTTATTCATCATGTTGAAACACAATGTTTAGAAATTGCTTGTGGGGTATGTGTTTAGTGTGTTTGAGGTTTCAGGTATAAGCATTCAATTTCTCACAAACAACGCCAAATGTTATCTTTAAGTATTTATCGGTAATGATTGGGCTTTACACATAGTAAGCATGCAAAACAAAACATTGTGAGGGGACGTCAGAGGGTTATCCCGCATGATTACTCCAATACTTAAGTTAGCAGTTGATTCTTGGAGAGTAGAAAGTGCTTTAGAGTTATAGGCAAGCTTGGTATATAAAGTCCAATGAGATTTACCGTTATGTAGGGAGTTAGTATTTATAGTGAAGTAGCGTCAACAATTGGAGGATAGTTAATGGAAGAGATCCTCTCTTGCAAGTAAGGGAGAGTAGGGTCATGCTGTTGACGTATCCCACATATATTAGAAATGGGTGTTGATTTAGTCTTTCATCCTTATCTTATGACTTCTGGACGTTGAAGGATGTCTTAAACCCTGTCGAGCTAAGCCTAGGGCAGCAAGCCCTAGAAGATAAGGCGTGTTAGACTTAAACGAGCCTGAGAGACCCATGTATAAAGAGTCTTGTCAATAGGTATCAAATTGACAAAGTAAGTTCTAATATCAAATTTTTGAAACTTGAGGGCAAATTCTGAGGTATGCCCTTACACTTACCATAGAATGTGGAAACCTATACTCTATATATTATGAGTTTTAGATTGTTGATATGTAGTACTTCTCAATATGTGCAAGTAATATGAAGCTAATTTGTATGGTATAAATAATAAAAATAATCTATTTGAAAAATATAATGAAAATTTAATTATGCTAACCTAACTTATGACCAATTATTTTGGGTCAATACTTGATTAAATGGTTAGACATATTTGAAACCTTTGATTTATCTTTGTTGTAAAAGGAAAATTTTTAAACTTATTAGGGTTCCCTTGAAAGGAAAGGTTAAACAAGATGACTTAGAACTAAAGATTTTACATGATTGGTTATAGTTTGGCTCTAACAGCTCATAAAATAGATTTTGATTTCAAATTTTTGGAACCTAGAACTATAGCAAAAAGATTTATGTTTACTCTATGACACAAGGCAAGCAGTGACCAAAAGAGACATAAATGCATACCTAGTGAAGTTCAAAAAATAATAAAACTATGTACTTAATCATGTTTATATTTGTAGTTTTTTGGACTCATTCATATGCAATGCCTCCTTCAATTATCTTTCTATTTTAAGATTCTCAATATTTACAAGATGCTATCCATTATAAAAATAACAATGCAAGTTTTATTACATTATCGACCTTATGACACGATCCATCTTCATTAATTATTCTTATATGTATCATATGTGTACTTTATCCATCCTTTTTTTGAGGATTATTCTTTATCTTACTAAAATCTCATCTTGACAAAGTTCTAGTCTTGTTTTTATTTTTAAACATTATTGTAAGCATGTGGAGTGGTAGTTAACTAATTGATACTGGTGATTTATTAACTAACAAAAATAAGTACGTAGATATATAATAGTTTTGAGGATGAAACTATTTGTAAGGAGGGTAGAATGTGAGGTCTTACAAAAATTTGTGATTAACTTACAATCAGTCAGTTTGAAAACGGTTTGTAAAATTTTAGGCGATCGTGTAAATTATCCAATCAAGCCCAAATTTTATAACAAAGTTAGGAATATTAGTAAAAGTGATCTCGTTAGTTTAGATTTAGGAAAATAAATAATTAAATATTATAATATTGAGTTATATGTATATTAGCCATTATTTATTGAAAATATATAAAATGAGTTCTGGTAATTAATGAATTAATAGAGATAAATTATATGTATACTAAAAATTATAAAATAACTTAAGTAATATTTATGAATATTTATCTATACTCTATATGTATTTATGTGTAGGTAAAAATATATGAAATTACTTAAAATATCTATATAAGGGTAATAGATCATACTTCCCCACTACTCTAAGGCTCTTGTGCTTTCCATGAATCATCCAAACCAGAATGTAATTGAAGACTCGAGTACTAGTCTTCTTTAATGTAGAAGCTTTGGATTTGCTTGCCCTAAAGCTGCTCTCATTAGAGATTTCTCTCCAAAACTCATTTACTAAAGTTCCCCAAGGTAGACTTACAGGCAGATCAACAAACTCCTCATTTTTAAGTTTAAGTCAGGTATATAACCCCATCATTCATATGAATGTTAACATATTGAAGGTGTGAGTTTATCTAAATGTAAAGAACTCCATCTCATTATCCATCTTAGAGCTATATACTCATACTTAATCTTAAAAGAGGAGAGAAAAGACAAAGTTGTTTGTTCATACATCTTCTCTTGAACTAAAAACAGCTTTAACCATAGTCCATTGCCTAATAATCTCTGCATAGCTATCTTTAGCTATACTACCCAAGCACATCCTAATCTACCATCGCTTGATAATCTTTCTAGTGGCAAATTCCTTGAACCTCTCTTTCTGCTCCTTAATCATACTAACTAGTGGAGTAACTGCCCTATTGGAACTTGCTGTGTCGGATCATCTAGGAGGAAGAGAAGGAGACCTATCAGCCCTCGGTCTCTTATGCTGAGAGGTGGTTGATCTTTTTGGTGCCATCTACAAATATTAGTGTTAATTTAAGATCATGTACAATTATAGTACACTTTAGCACTTCTTTCCTAAACAAACCCATTCCAACTTCTTTCCACTTACAAACAAAATGCATCTATTGACTAATCTTGATCAACCTTAACCAATTCCCAAGCATGCAATGCACAAGTGAATTCACAATGACTCAACTTGTAACTTGAGCTTCAACTAAGGATTTATCTCTCTCTTTAGCTGTACAACACTCTACTTCACAACATTACACAAAAACGTAACACTTCAACATAAGTAAAAACAACTAGTAATACAATCTTACATAATGCTTAAGTACTATGACTAAACTAATTCATTGGCTTAGGCTCAATTTGTAGAAATCCCTAATTCTATCATTATCAATAGAAAATAGGGTTTAAACTTCTCTCCCCTCAACTATACAACACTCTAGTTCACGACATTACACAAAAACGTAACACTTTAACATAAGTAAAAACAACTAGCAATATAATCTTACATAATACTTAAGTACTATGACTAGACTAATTCATTGGCTTAAGCTTAATTTGGAGAAATTCTCAATTCTACCATTATCAATAGAAAATAAGGTTTAATCTTAATATGCAAACTTCCTTCATGAATTCATGCAAAATCAAAGTCTAAGGATGATACAAATACACCACTATTACTAAAACAACACTAGTACAGATTATGGCAAACATACAAATCTAAACCCTAAAATAAGAGCCAAGTTTAGGAAAATGTAGAAAAAATGAAAGAAAAAAAAAAGGAGATCATACCTTAGTAGAGCGTAAGGTTGATAAAAGATGATCATGCAAGTGTTATAAGTAAGAGAAATAAGGGTTAAAGTAAAGAAAATAGCTTAGGATTTTGTAGGGAATCGGCGTGGTGAGAGTATTACAGGATAGAGTTTTAAAATGTGAGAAATGAGGAGAGAGGGAGAAGGAGAAATTTCTTATATAGTAAGGCGACAAGAACATGATTACAACTGTGACTTGGGTCATGATCCCACTTTTAAGTTTGGTTACGAGTGTAATGAGTCCCATGATAAACTTGGTGCTCAAAATTTTTGAACTATCACAGCTTACCCCATTTGATAGTCACAGGCATAATAAAACCTATGACTAATATTGTGGTCAAAATTTTCACACTTATCTCATTGAATAACGACTGTGATTGAATGGAAAAACTCCCAGGGTAGTGATTATGGCCATGATTGAAGTGTGAATTCTTCTAAGGAAGTGATCATGGCTGTGATGGACAAGTAGATTAACCCTGTTAATTGGTCATGGTCGTGCTTGATTCCGTGATGGATGCAACACTTGAAAAATTTAAGTACTTACCTTTATTATGGCTGAGATATGTATTGGACTTCTATTCTCCCTCTACATCCCCACACTTTATGAAATTCTTCTCTTCTCCCTCTGAATTTCCATGACTTCCACTTACTGTTTCCTTTCCTTGTGCATCAACCTATAAACAAAATACATAATCCAAATGACTAACCATAACAACAATTAATTAAATTATAACTCAACAAATTTCAAAGTATTTGAAACAAACAAAATGAAATTGATAGTCTAATAAAAAAAAAAAAAGACATGTTTGTTTAATGCCTTAAGCTCGACATTCCTAGAGTACTTAGCTTCATTTCCTTAACTAGAGAAGTCTTTACTCCTCCTTGTCTTAAAGTTATCACTTGAGCTTGTTCTCTCAAGTTTGTCTTAGTATTCCCAAAAAAATAAAAAATAAAAAATAAAACACCCCAAAACCCTTTCCAAAAGTGCTTTTGCAATCCGCCTAACTTGATTTTCTAAGTTATGGATCGAAGTCCCTTGATTTCTCAAAGTGGTTTCAGTAGCTTAGTGACATGCTTCAAAAGTCTTGATGTACTCAGCCAACATCTCCTCAATGGAAATTGGCTTACTCTAAGAAGGAGGCACTTGTCTTTGAAATCTAGGAGATGGCATGTTAGAACTTTGATCAGTGTTGTTGTCCTATCTGAAATTTGGATGATTCTTCCTGAATTGTAAGTGTTACTAAAAGGATCATTCCTTAGTCTGATCGAGTTCCCTATGTAGTTAACCTCTTCTACTTGATCAATCTCTGAAGGACTAGCCAACTCTGAATTTAAAAGTGCCAAAGCCTTATTCTGACCTATTGTGAGACTATCAAGCTTCCTTGTCAACACCTCCACCTTATTGCTAAAGCAAAAGTGGCATCTAACTCATGTTTTCTCGTTAGCCTTTATTCTCTTTCTCTTATAGATGACCATTGATAATGATTATTGTCCACATCTTCAAATAATTGAATATATTGCTCCCATGACTTATGATTTAGGCTTCCTCCAGTAGCTGCATCAATGAGCTGCTTGGTGGTGTAGTTCAGTCCATTATAGAATGTCTAAACTTGGTGCAAATCTAAAAGACCATGATGGGGGTACTTGCTTAACAATTCCTTCTACTTCATACAAAGTTTCTGAATCCATTTGACTAAAGGAAGAGATATCTACCCTTAGCTTAGCCGTCCTAAAGGGTGGGAAGTATTTTCTCATAAATAGCTCATCCATTTCTTGCTAGGTATTAATGAAATTCCTTAGCATAGAGTTGAGCTACTGCTTTGCATTAGATCTTAGTGAAAATGGGAATAGCCTAAGTCTAATAGTGTCCTTTGAAACTCCACCTATCTTAAATGTGTCACATATCTCCAAGAACTGCTGCAGATGGTTGTTGGGGTCTTTATTACTACACCCATCAAACTAAACACATTGTTGGATCATTTGAATGATACTCTACTTAATTTCAAACGTATTGGCTTGAACTCTAGGCTAAGCTATGCTAGTACTAGCCTCATCTAGGTTAGGCTTACAATAATCTAACATTGTCCTAAGAGCTACAGACGGATTTACTCTTGGCTCATTTCTTGCTTATACTACATTCCAATTTCCATCAAGAGGTAGGTCCAAATTTAATGGCAGATCTCCTTAGATACCATCTTCTAGATTCAAGAATTGGTTTCCTAATGGTAACTTGATGTTTTGATTTGAATTATTCATTTTGGATCTCAATGGTTCTCATGCTCTTACTTCCTTATTAGTAGATACTTGCTTCTCAAAATGCTCTCGGACTTTCTTGAAGTTACTTCTAAGTGTTCTCTTAGGTAAGATCGAAGTTAGCTAGATCAGTTGTGCAGCTTCAGGTCATAAACTACAAATTAGCAAATAAGCTAATATGAGCATAAGTATTTTGACTAAACTAATAACAAATATAAAAGAAAAACAAATGTTAGAAGAATAGGAATCCTAATTCTCTTAATGATGATGCCGTTTCCTCGACAACAGCACCAAAAACTCGATCGCCTCTAAACAAAGTTTTTAAGTTTTACAAATTAAATTCCTATATTCTATCCTTAACTCGGTTCAACAGGTAAGTGTACCTATTGTTTTATAGCATGGATGAGTATAGAGTCGTCTCCGTTGGGAAAATGATTCAAACACTAATGCTTATTATTCTTCCTATTATCTAATAATCCAATTTATCAAGTGATTAATTATTAAGACTCTAAGTTATTAACTAAACTACACTAATCCATAAACTATTGCCACCAACACAATTGTTACAAAAACAATTACTAACAACACACTTGATATGCAGACTTGCTTCACCACTTCACATGATATTACTAAAATACTTTTTTTTTTTTTTTATCTTGATACTTGTTATTTGCGGGTAATATTAATATGTAAGTATTCTTCTCAAAACTACTTACTTCTAATCCTAATTGTGTCTATTGGAATCTCTTCCTAATTAACAGCCAACTTATATTGCATTAATGTCATGTTAATGTATCGATTCCCTTAAGTATACAGCAACTTTCCTAATAATATCTCTATTATTGGGACTAAGTTATTCTAATAAACTAGATTTATTCAATAGATTTGTCTCTCGACATATTCTATCGAAATCCGTTCTAAGTCAATGTCGTGCAATACACCGTACTTAGATTCATTAAGTGCAATTCATTAGAATTAACATTTATCAAGAAACTACTATTCTATGCACTTAATTATACTAAGTGATGTAGCAAGTTCTAACGTACTACTCACGCATGATGAAATAACAAAGTTTATTAATACAATGCAAATATAACAATTAAATTAACATATGACAAGTAAGAAATACAAACACGTTTGAAATTCACTGTAGAAATCTTTACAATGTACAAAAAATGAATCTCATTGTCCCTCAAGAGTCGTTTTAGGAAATGTATGATACAATACTTAAACAAACTCTATTGTTAATAGGAACACAATGGTATAGATGCGGATGATTAGGTATTTGTTTGTGAATTGTTGTTCTGATTTATTTTCTTCTCTCCACAAGTTGCAGTATATTTATATTCTTCCCATCAAAGGACTCGAATCTACCTCTTCAAAGAACCACCTGGCATGTTTTATGTATTGGTTTGTGTGAAAAGGTTGAAAATAACAATTTTTCCCCTTTCATCATGCCCGTGATTCGGGGAGTGATAGTCTTGAATAACAATATTCTTCATTAATCATGACTATGATACATGCCATGAACTCTTCATCGTTTAATTATATCTCATCATGCCCATGATTAAGGACGTGATTACCCTCTTGTTATGCAATCATAGTTGTGATTGATAAGGAGATCATCAAGACTTCCTCAATCATGCCAAGATTGAGGGTGTGATTAGTGTTGGTCTTTTCATTCCTTCTTTATCACACACGTGATTAAGTAAATCTTCATACTACTTCGATGTTTTCTTCTCCTCATGGTCGTGATTGACTTAAAAGTCATTGTTCTTATGTATATTTCATCTCCTTACTCATGATTTACCTAAAATCAATATTTTATATAATTAAGTATCAAAACTTAAGAATTAAATCACAATTATAATTAATTCTATGTCTAAACATGCTTTGAAAATATAGAGTAATTGACACTTATCATTTTTCATTTGATGTTACTTATTAAACCTTTGGGTAGAGTCGACTATGACTCCCTTGGTATTTTATTTTATTTGTTTAGAATGACTATGACTCATTAGTATGTGTTATTGTTATATTGAGTGTTGAGCTATGAGCTTGTAATTATGAGGATTATTTTAGATCTTTATTGACTTAGTGGATGGAGAGGCTTATTGAGTTATGCCACCCATTATTAATGTGACATGGAGATTTATCATTATGTGTGTATTGGCAGAAACAATTTAATGATGTGGTTGTTACATAAGTTACAAGTTTCTAGATACCATAGCATGTTGGCCTTTAGGACTTACACATAGTAGGGATGTGGCTTTCTATGTTTTGCGGTATTACAACTTTTGGTAGTATCAAAGCTTAAGTTTAGGATCTTTAGGGAACTAGGATGGTAATCTATTGGATTGTAAGGTTTAAGAGGCGCGGGTAGTTAAAGGTTAGGCTTAAGTTTGGAATTGAAACTAGCTAAGTGCTTTGACTATTAATCATAAGTTGCTTTTATTTCTTTTAGCCCTTAATATTTATTATGTTGTTTCAATATTAACTTAAATTCTCATTTTCTAACTTTCCTTTGGTTGTTTGTTTTGATTTCTTTTCTTTAGTATGATGCTCAAAAGGGATAGTTTTTAGTTCCTCTCAACCTCAAGACTACCCAATTAACAAGCAAGACACCTAAGATGGTCAGAATGTACAGTAAGGTCAAGGTACACATGGAGGACTTAGTTTGCTAAGCGGGATGGGCAGTCATTGGTTAATAAGTTTATTCATAGGTTGGAGCCTGAGTTATATTAGAAGGCCATAGCATTCTAGCATACTGCTTATGTTGTAATAGTTAATAAGGATAAGTGCTTGGAGTAGCTTATGAAGAGGAAGCAAGAACAATTAGCTCGTAGGGCAAGGTTGACCTTAAGGAAAAAGCTTATGCCATGTTATGTTAGGCTAGCGTTAGAGAGAACAAAGAGGCCAACTGCAAGGATTATGATTAGAGAGGTTAGAGATAGGCTAGTAGTAACATCGCCTAAACTTGTGGCATTACCAACAGCAAAGCTTCCATACTAGCTGTGAGGTGCACATGATGTCTTGGGCCCCATGACATCTAAGCTTACAAATGGACAATTGGGGCAAGTTTTCTTTATGAGAAGATCGGGCATTTGGGTAAGGATTGTAAGGAGACCACCATACTACATCAGGGCTTCTGCTATAGATGTGGTCAAAGAGGACACTAGATGGATAATTGTAGAGATGGGGATATAGGGAGATAAGTAACCTAGGGGCACTAGTTATGAGACTCTTGGTAGTTCCCAGATCGGCACGTCTTTAGTAGGAAAGTCTATGCCAAAGAGCCTTAGCTCGAGTCTTCGCTCTCTAGCACCAAGACACCACCTATAACAAAAATACCATGGTATGTATGCTTTTTGTCCTATCTTAGAATGTTAATGCTCTTTTCGATACTAGTGCATCCTGCTTGTGTGTCACTAAATCTTTTGTCCATGTGTGTGGTTTGCATGTTACTATTATAGATTCTTGTCTTGTGAATTCATTATTAGGGAGTGGAACATTTCTAAATTGAATCTTTTGAGATGTGAAGATAGAGATTGGAGGAAGAGTTTTACTAGCTAATTTGTTGGTATTAGCATTGACGAATTTTAACATCATTTTGGGGATGGATTAGTTGTCAAAGCATCACGCCATAGTTGATTGTCATAATAGAGTGGTTTTCTTTGAACCTCCAAGAGAAGCACCCTTAAGTTACTAAGTAGAAGTTTGGAGGCCAACTCAATGTCCTAATATGAGTTTTAAGAAAGGCCTCCTTTAGCCGCCTTAGTAACAAAATCGACTATAGTTGAACTAAAGTTAGATTAAATGCCAATAGTTTAAGAGTATCCACATGTGTTTCTTGAGGATTTACCTAGTATTCCACCTGATAGAGAGGTAGAGTTCAGAATTAATTTGCTGCCAAGAACTAAACTCATTTCAAAATCGACTATTCAAATGGTGCATATTGAGTTAGTAGAATTGAAGAAGTAGTTACAAGAGCTATAGGATAAAGGTTTTATTAGACCTAGCTAGTCTTCTTAGTAAGCCTTGGTATTATTTGTCAAGAAGAAAAATAGAAGCTTATGAATGCGTATTGACTACCGAAACTTGAACTAGGTTAGTATTAAAAACAAGCACTTTCCTAAGGATTGATGACCTTTTTTACCAACTATAGGGTACACAGGTCTTCTCTAAAATAGATCTATGTTCGAGTTATTACCAGCTAAAGCTCAAAGTAAAGGATGTTGGGATGATTGCCTCTAGAATGAGATACAAGCTATATGAGTTCTTAGTGATGCCTTTTGGCCATATCAACACATCAACAACATTCATGGATCTCATGAACCGATCTTTAAGGAATTCTTTAACATATAATTTAATTATTGGGATAAACTCACTATAAGTACCTAAACTTTCATATTTCATCATTTTAATACCTAAACTTTAGAGTGCCTCAACTTTTTAAATGAGATCATTAGTATCTCTATTATAACGACTATTTTAAAGAATACTTATTTATTTCACTTAAAAAAATTGAAGTACTAAAATGAAATAAAAAATAAAGTTTGATTAGTAAAATAAAAATGAAATGAATGTTAATGTACTTATATTATTATTTTATAATAACAAGTGTTATAACGAAGATACTAATTTATCTCATTTAAAAAGTTAGAGTGCTAAAATGAACGAGTTTAAAGTTTAAATACTAAAATTAAAAAAAAAAATGAAAGTTTAGGTACTCATATGGGCTTTATTCCTATTTTAAGAGTAGAGAAGAGCATGAATAGCACTTAAGGATTATTTTAGGAGAATTGAGAGAGGAGAAGTTGTATGTTAAGTTCAATCAATGTGACTTCTGGTTGGAGCAAGTAGCATTCTAATACCCCCCTAAGGTTTGAAGGTAGGCTGAAGCACTATGCGTAGCTTGATCAAAACTCAAATGGGTATTCGAGGTTCAAATTGAAATGAGGAATAGTAAGTGGAATGGAATTTTGAACATGAACATGGATGGATATCACACACTAATGCACAAACACAATTAGGATTGAGCTTAAAATAGGGTTCAATATGACTCACAAACACTAAATCAACATTTGGGTTTTAAACGAGGGGTTAGATATGACTTATTAACTCGCTCAAATGAGGAGTTCACCATAATCTAAAAAAGAAAAAGATTAATAAGAACATGAGAAAGATTAAAGAGTAAAATAAGACTCAATAATCCAAGACACAAGCTTAAATAGCTCATGAAGATATCAAGTGTATTCTTGCTTCAAAAATGTTTAACTAACTTTTGTTGATTACAAATGTTGCTATTTATAGTAAGTCTTAAAACCTTAGTGGCAAAACTATAAATAATATACAAGACCTTAAACCCTAGAGATTAGGATTATGACTTAAAAGTAAAGAAAACATTTACAAGTATATAAAAACAATGCTAAATGGCACATTTAATGGGAAGGTAAGTGAACAAGATATTTGAGTTGTCTTAAGATAAGATGAGGTTGAGTTAAATTAGGTCAGCAGCTGGTTGTTTAAGTTGAAGTTAGAGTTCTTGAAGTCCTTTTATGCTTAGCCGAGCTCCTAGTAACCAGCCTACAGTTGCTAAACTCATGGGTTGGTTGACATTAGATTCCTCATGCCGTATTGAGCTAATCTATAAACTTGGGGACTTAGTTGTTTTGTCCATGGTCTTCTCAACAATTGATAGAGCTGTTGCTGAGCTATCTTTCCTTTCTTTCTCAGCCTTCTAATATTAGCTTGGCCTAAGATGAGGTAGGTCGGCCTCGACCAGGAATAGGTCGACTTCGTTCAACCTTAGCTTGAAGATTGTTGTAAGTTGATTTTTATCACATTCTTAAGTCTTATTGTAATCCGTGATGGTATAACTGTAGGCTTAGACAAAATAAAGGTAGTTGTTAAGTGGCTTAGACCTACCGTAGTATCAGAGATTAAAAGCTTCCTAGGGTTAGCCAGTTATTATTGGAAGCATATGGAGGGTTTTTTAAAAATAGCAGTGCCTTTGACTCGGTTAACTCATAAAGCGATCAAGTTTGAATTAGATGACAAATGTAAAGCTAGTTTTTAGCAACTAAAGGATAGGTTGGTGATGGCTCTGATTTTAACATTAACCTACTACATCATTATATATAGTAACACCTTCATACAAGGACTAAGGTGTATCCTCATGTAAGATAGTTGGGTGATTACATATGCCTCTCATCAGCTAAGCCATATGAGAAGAACTGCTCAATATACGACCTAGAGTTGGTAGCTATAGTACGTACACTAAAACATTAGAGGCACTATCTAGTTGGAGAGAAGTGCAAAGTGTACACAGATCATAAGATCCTTAAGTATTTCTTCACCTAGAGAGACTTGAATATGAGGTAGTAGCATTGGTTAGAGTTGATTAAAGATAATGACTTAGACATTTAGTACCATTTAGGGAAGGCCAATGTAGTAATTGATGCCTTAAGTAGAAAGAGATAGGGAAATCTAGCCAGCTTGATTACTGCATAGAGGTAATTACTTGAGTAAACACGTTGACTTAAGTTAGAAGTGTTTATTAGAGAGGTGAGTGCCAGGTTGAGAAGCTTGAGAATACAACCTACCTTAATAAACAAAATTAAGGCTGCACAGGTTGAAGATTAGGGGATCCATGAGATCAAAGGTAAACTGGAAGCAAGAAATGCCCCAGATTTTACTGTAGATGCTGAGGGAGTAGTAAGATTTAATATATACCAACATAACTAAGGTTGAGAAGTAAGATACTAAAAGAAGCACACTATTTAACTTATTCCATTCACTTAGGGAGCAAAAAGATGTACAAGGACTCTAAAGATCATTATTAGTGGAACAATATGAAAAGGGAGATAATAGAATACATGTCTGTATGTTAGATATGCCAACTAATTAGAATTAAGTATCCGAGATAGGATAGTGAACTACAGCCATTACTAGTATCTTAGTAGAAATGGGAGCATGTGACTATGGACTTTATCACAACCCTACCAAGATCTTGGCAAAGCATAATGCAGTATGGGTAATTATGGATAAGTTGACTAAGTCACCCATTTCATTCCCATTAGTACCAAATATTAGTTATGAAGGCTTGTTAGGCTGTATATACAAGAAGTACTAAGGTTAAATGGAGTGTTAGTGTCTATTACATCTAATAGGGACATTCGGTTTGTTAGTAATCTTTGAAGAAGTTTATAGAGTGCGTTGGGCACAAAACTTTAGTTTAGTATCATTTTTCATCCACAAATAGATAGTCAGTCAAAGCACACCATTCAGATTTTTTAAGATTTGTTAAGAGTGTGCACACTTGACATTGGAGTTCAGTAGGATGAGTACCTACCCTTAGTAAAGACAATTGGTCGGATTAGGTTTAATATAAGAGACAATAGATAAGGTTAGACTCATTCGGTAGAGGATGCAATTCATTCAGAGTAGACATAAAAGTTACGCTGATAAGTATCATCACCCTTTGGAGTTCTAAGCGAGAGATGAGGTATTACTTAGGGTTTCGCTAGTTAAGGGAGTAATTAGGTTTTGTTTGAGAGGGAAGTTGAACTTAAGGTATGTAGGCCCTTTTAGAGTCATAGAGAGAATTGACAATGTGACCTATAAATTGGAAATGCCGCTATGATTAGAGGGTGTACACAATGTGTTCAACATGTCTATGTTAAGAAAGTATAAGATGCCAGACCAAATCATAAGGAGGAGTTGCATGTGCAAATAGTTGATTTGAAGTCACTAGAGTTGCAACTAGACATATTGATAGTTAAAAAGCCCATAAAGAAGTTGACACTAAGGTATAGTAATTAAGGAGAAGATCCATACCCTCTATTAAGGTATAGTTGTCGAATTAATTAGAACAAGATATTATTTGGGAGTTAGAAGAGGAGATCAAAAGGAAAAACCCAAAGTTGTTTTAAGACCAAGATAAGTAACTTTCAAAGATGAAAGTAATTTTAAGGGGGAGAGAGCTATAAAAACCAAAGGAAGAAAAAAAGGTAAATAGAAATAGAATAATAAAAATATAAAATAAGAATCTTGGTATGACATGTTATTTATAAGATTAGTAAAGGGCGTATTTGTCCTTTAGAGAATTTAAACTTCCCACTAACCACATAATAAACAAAAGTATCTTACAACACTATATCTACCCCTCACCAAAAAATATTATGTTACTTCTTTTCTAGGAAACTTATTGTTCTCAACTAAACCCCAAAACCTAACCGAGATTTGTGTTATTGAAGGAGAAATTCAATATGAATTAATCTTTCACCCATTTTCAAGTAAAATTTTCTTTTATCTTCATTTTATTTTGCCAATTTATATCATTTAGGATTTTCTTTAAGTTTTGGGAGAAGGTATTGTAATTGTTGGTATGGTGGTAGTAGATAATTTTGTATGCTCGGTTTGTAGAGGCATTGTATTATTGGTGTTATGTATGTGTACGTATGACGTGTTGGGTGTTGTCTATAGAAAATTCGGTATGTTGCGGTAACATTAATTTATGTAGGTGCAAGGACCATATGCATGCATGTGTTCAACAAATAAAATAAGTGTTGTCTTTTTGTATGTGTGTAGCATTGGTAAATATGTTTATGTATGTGTTCACAGTCTGCGTATGTTTGTAACTATTGATATGTGTATGTTTTCCTTCATCGTAAGTGTATGTGAAATTGTTGGTGTATTACATATATATATATATATATATATATATTAATTATTTATGAAACAGTTTGGTGATGTTGTATATACCATGGATGTATATAACTATATATATGTAAATCGAATGCATGGTGTAAGGAATGTGCATATATGTGTCAAGCCTAATTTCATTGATTTCTTTTATAAAATTGATTTCCAATTTTCGATTAATACTAAACCCTAACCCATTTAATATTAATCCTTAACTAAAGAAATTGGAAAATTTTGGTTTCTTATTTAGGAAAAAAATTTGGAGTCGTTACTCGACTGAAGTCGGTAAAGAAATTGGGTAAATTGATTACGATTTGACTATCGGTTTTTTATTTTAATTTGAATGAAGAACTAGGAGGTTCCGAGTTCGGGAGCTAACCTATTAAACCCTAATGAGTACCACTATCTATTTACCGAAATTAGGATTATTCTTCTAATTATAATATTTAAAAAAAAATAAAAATCAAAAGAAAAAAAACCTAAGTTTCTACATATTTAATTGTTGCCCCGAAGATACCTACGTACCCACTAGCCGGGATCAGACGATCGTAGTTCTTTCCAAAAATCTTTATTATATTAATTTATTTTAATTTTGAAACCGACTGGATTTACATTTTTAACCGATTCAATTTATTCCAAAAAATCTAAAAGTATCATAACTCATGAGTGTTGTTATTTTATAAAAAAAACTCTCTAAAAATATAATTTTTAGAAAGGATCTTTTATTAATCTTTATTTAAAGAAAAATGACTTTTTATGTGATGAATCCTTAAACAAAACTTAATCGTAAGGAAAAATTAATCCTAACAATCCCTAAACTAATATATATATACATATACATGTACATATATATCTATATCCATCCTACTACTCTTAAATAGACATTTATTTAAATCAATGCTTAATCTATAAAGAAAACTAATACTAAAAAAACACCTAAGTTAATATATACATGTATATCTATATCTCTACTATTAAATAATTATCTATCTAAATAAATTAACAATATCAGGAAATATACTTAATATAAAAATCAATACTAAAAATTTCCTAGACTAATATATCCACATAAATAATGCATATATACTATTAAATAACTAAAGAACAAATAACATAATAATAATCAAATAATAAACTAAAATAGTAATAATAAATAAATAAATAAAATAAAAAAACTAGCAACCGAACCTTAGTTGTTGTTCATTACAGTGCCGTTCAGTAAAGTTGTGGCGTTGGTTACTGTAGCAGTTCGGGGTTAATTCTCGTGTCCTATGGAGCAGTTAATGTTGCTAAACAACATTGTATGTGGCTACTGCACGATTGACTAGCATTGCTGTCAGTGGAGGAAAAGTGATGGTGTTGCTGCTCGTGTTGGGACGATGCAGTTGAGGGACGGTGGTGGTATGTGGAGCTTGCGATCAGGCAAGGAGGATGTTGATGGAGCAATGTTCAGTTGCCTCTGGTCTGCAATGTTAGAGTTGCACGGAACAGTGAGTGGCAACATGCATGTTGTGGAGTTTAGGCATGCTAATTTTCTAATCACCGTGGAAGAGTCCTCGGTCAGATGTTGTGTGGCTTAGAACTGGAGTTGCTATTGTGTGTCTCTACACGAGCGTCGAGTGTGCGAGAGAGAGTGGTGTCGGAGTAGAAATATGGTTCGATCAACAGCTGTTGGAACGTGGTTTAGTCGCTGATCACGTGGCTTGTCGTGTGACTAATCAAAGACTGCTGAGACGTGCTGCTATTCGTAAGAAATCGATAGACACAGCAGTAGTCGTGGACGATGCTAATGCACAATCGAACAGTGCTTGGTGCTGTAAGGGGCTATTTGGATGAGGATGCAGTGAGCTGTGGTCAGTGAGGAACTTTATAGTCGCCTGTGTGCCGTACGTGAGCTTGATTAGCAACGTATGGCTAGGCGTGGACATGCAAAGCTAATCAGTGCCACTATCGTTGGAGTGGGGCGTCATGAGTGTTCTTTTTTGTTGAGAATTCAGCTATAGACGTGTATGGCTGATTGGATGGTGAGAGATTGTGTGTACGTTTTGGAGTTACTATATTCTGTACTGAAGACGTTGGGGCTTGGCTGTATAGTTCAATTTCATGTGTTATGAACTAAAGTTGGCTTCACTGTCGTGGGTGCAAGGATTAGAGAAAGAGAAATTTTTTTCTGATGTGTGTTTCGCAGTCTAGGATTTTCAGTTCTTTTGGGGAGTGTATATTTATAAAACCCAAACCAAATGAAAAATAAAAGACATGTAAGTGTTTTGCAAGAGTCGAACCAGTGGCCTCAAACTAACTCCATATCAAGTACTCCATTACTTATCTATTAAGCCATTGGCTTGCAATTGAATTGTACTTAAAATACACGACTTCGTAAAATTATTTGAACCGAACTAAAACTAGACTAATTGACCCTAAAATAATTTAATTTTCTAAAAAAATCTAAAAAATCTTTTTAATTTTTTTCTTTCTCTCATTTTTTTTTATATTTTCATCATTTGCCAATTTTTATTATTTTGATCTTTTATTAATTATTTTTATTTTTATTATTATTTTATTTTTTGAATTAGGACCCTTTTTGTAAAAAATAAAAAAATTGGATTACAGAGGGATAAAAATTAAGTGTCTAGAATATGTTATAAGATGTCAAAAAGTAAATAAAAAGATATAGAAAGACACGTAGAGGATAATTTGGAAGCTGAGAGGATGCTATAGGGGGTTAGGTTAAAAGGTAAGAAGTGTTGAGTCGAATTGCGAAGAATTTAATAAAATCTAAAGTTAACATTTATACTTTTCAATAAGTGATAGAAGTTACGAGGCATTAGATCGTACTGAAATAGGAGTACCAGGAACAAGATACATGGTTATTCTATATGCATGCTAAGATAGTTAATTTAATTGGACTTAAAATAAACTTGAACTTTTAAATAAGTATGCTACATGTGTTTAGCTTCAATCTCCCACTAGTAGGATCCAATGGTGTTGGTGAGGCACTTGAGAATTTTTGCAAGACATTGTCTTGAGTAAAGTGCCACATTGAGATGACCTAGTTAAATTTAAGAGGGTTATTTAGATGTTTTGGGGGTAGGGTAGGGTGGAGACCTATAATTACATAGTATTGATGTAATTGCTTATTTAAGGGTTATGAGTTGCCTTAAGTCTTGGGACGCTAAGACTGTGTTGATTGACGAACTTTATTAATGAAGATTAAAAAAAAAAAAGGAGTATGAGTTGCATATTGAATATTATCTGTTAATGCATGTGTATTGTTAACTGTCTAATCATACGCTTAAGCTTGTAGTATTCCATATTGAGCATAGTTTACCCTTCGGATATTTCATTTTTCAATTGTAGGTATATAATATGAGGATACTATTAAATATTACTATGATGAAGTCAACTACGATTATTGTTATTATAATGTAAATGAGGATTATTACTACTTTGATGATGGGTCAGGTTACACATAATGGATAGGTGTAGATCATGTGGAGTTGGGATTTGACAATTCTGGTTATTTTCAATTTGTTATTTGATGTTAGTTATTAAACTTCTAGGTAGAGTCGCCTATGACTCCTTTGGTATTTTATGTTATTTGTTTAGAGTAACTATGACTTAATATTTGTTATCATTGTGTTAAGTGTTAAGCTATGAGCATCATTGCTGTGATTATGAGGATTATTCTAGATCTTTATGTGCTTGGTGAATAGAGTAGCCTCATTAAGTTACCACTCATTATTAATGTGACATGGGAATTTATCATTATGTGTGTGTAGGAAGAAATAATTTAATAATGTGGTTGTTAGACAAGTTATAGGTTTCTAGATGCCTTAGCATGCTGGCCTTTAGGGTTGACACGTGGCAACGCTGTAGCTCCTTAGGTTCAGGGGTTGTTACATAACTAAATAATATCTATGTGATAAGTGATATGGTATCTTTTCCAATAACTAAGGTGAAGGAACAAGTCCAACAAAAGAATTTTAAAATGGACTCTTCTGATGGTTTGATTCTTATGGCCCAGCAAAATGAATATTGGTATCCTATAAGAATGGATTGGTTCGATTCCCCCTTCATCCAACAGTTATCATAATAGTTAGTAAAAAGGGAAAAGAAAAAAAAATTCTTCCATCACTATACATGAATATTACATAGTGTATACCCTAGAACATATAGGGGTTAAGGAATAAATATTCCTTACATCTTAACAAAAAATGAGTGTTTCTTTCAAATGATTTAAAGGTAGTACATCCAAGAAGTGAAGGGTAACAAAACCATGCCTTCCTCTAATGTAGTAAGAGACTTTACTTGCTTTTTATCTCAATTTCAACCATTTTCCTTTACTCCAATTGTTAAATGTGATTTCTTTCTTTCCAAATCATTAACCTTTCCTCATTTTATACCCTCCTTCAACATTTTTAAGGGAAAAATATTAATATAGTTCTCAATGTATACCACATTTTCTATTTAAATCTTTAATGTTTTAAAATTCTTATTTGAATCTTCAACATATACAAATATTTACAAACAAGTTTCTCCATTAGTTTTAACACGTGACAATATTCTATTGATCCACGTACTTTATTAAATAAATAATATAGTAAAATATTATAAAATAAATAAAGTAATAAAAAATTAACATATATTAAAAATTCATTGAAATTTATAGAAAATTGAACAAATGAAAAAAATTGCATAATAGAAAAATACTAAAATAATATATATAACACTATATATAATAATTTATATATACTTATATATACATATATGTTAATTTTTAAGTAAATTAATAAAAAATCCAAAAAAAAAAAACTAAAAATTTCAAAAAGCTTTCCTAACAACCTAAGGTCGGAGGGCGATTGGCGACCATCTGAGAGGGTCGCACAATCCCGCATAAGTGGTTATTGAGCCATCCCTTTACCTTGAGGTGGTTAAAATGGCTACTCAAAAAACATAGGTCACATAACTCACTAGCGATTGTAGGTGGCTACTTACTCGCATAGGAAGAGATGAGGGAAGGGGGTAGGGTAGGAAGGGAGCGATTAGGTGAGGGTTTGCACGACCTGATTTTATTCCATTTTGGTTTTTGTTTTTGTTTTTTTTTTTTTATTTTTAGTGTCATAAGGTGGTCACCCACCATTATTTTTTCTAAACATTGAGGACTAATGCAAAAAATGAAAATTAAATAACTCAGATAGAAAAGATCCAACATTGATAACTAAATTTATATTTCTCTCTTTATAAACCCATTTTCATAGTTAACCAAACACAAACTTGACGTGGTCCCACAACATAATTAAAGACGAAATAATTTTTGTTTTTCCATAAAGAAAATAGATCATTAAACTATATGTCAAAGAATTATGGTTTTTAATTGTTAAATATACCAAAAATAGTTAATCACATTCAAGAACTTGGAAAGGAAATCAATGGGAGAATTATTAAAGATAAAATGTACCATGTTGTTGAATCTTTCTTTTGTCAATTCTTTCTGTAAGGTATTCTGGATTTATTAAGACAATTTGTGATTTGTGAAGGAATGCATTCGGATCAAAATTTGATATAAAAGAACTTTTTTATTTTTAATCTTCTCTTTGCCTTTTTTAATTACCATAAGATATTATATCCCTTGTACGTTCTTATTTCTTTTCCATAAGCCTTATAAGTTGTTTTTATGTCAAAAAGTTTAAAGGAAATTTGAAATTATTTTGCACTCACTAAGCTTAATGATTTAGAATCTAAACCAACTCCACCACCTATAAGGCTTAAATATGTTGAGTTACCCCCAAATCCATGAAGATTTTCAAAACCTGTTTGTATCGCTAAGCATTGTTTCAACTCAGCCAAGACAATGCTCATGTTAGGCCTTTAGATTCTAAGGATTAGTGTACATGACATGGCTATTTCTTCAACTTTCTATGTAGGTTTAGATAAAAAACTTTTCAGATATCTCCTCCATTAATCAATGGATTGACCCAATCAACTATGAAAATGCTTTTCTTGAAGGCTATAATGACCACAAGGAGGCTACTGATAAATTCAAATAAGATAATGCTAAAGCTATAGACATCACTTGCCTTACTCATGTTGCCAGTAGCTTAGAATCTGAATAACATGACAGGAAAATTATGAAAAATAGTGTCTCATCATAGAGAAATTATGTATTTCTATAACAAACGAATGGACTTAGGTAGTTAATTTTTCAGATTTGAATTCCCTTCTCCTACTATATATCATGGTATGATAGTTATAGAATCATATTTCTTAATCATTCTATACCATGTTCTTATGAAGTTGTGTGTGTGTATGTGTATATATATAATATGATCCTTTTTTTGTTAATAAATAATTAAAAAATTATAAAAAAATCCTCTTATACTTTTTCGAATTGTTCTCAATATTCATATAAAAAACCTCAAAGAAATTTTAAAAGAAAATCCTTTAAAAAATTGGAAAATGAAAAGAAACCTGAAAATAAAAAATATAAAAGAAAATTATATAAACAACTAAGATGTTATAAATGCAAAAAAATTGGTCATACGACAAACTTTTGCAAAATAAATAACAAACTTAATGAATTAAATCTGGATAAACAAATAATAGAAAGCATTTTACAAATATTTTGTGATAATGAATCTTTTTTATCAAAAAACGACTGTGATGATAGAATTTACGTCAATGATATGGACTCCACTTCATTTTCGTCAACTAAAGAAAAGAATGAAATTAATGTTTTAACAAATGAAGAAGAAGAAATTCCTAGGAATATTTGTCAACTGTGTAATGATAATGAAAAATTTGAATTTATAAAAAAATTTTAAATTTAATTCGATGCTTACACTAAATTTACCTTATAATCTTAATGAAATTCTTGAAAAAGGTAAAAGAAAACATAAAAAACTAATAACAATTAATGATCTGCACAATGAAATCAATATCCAAAAACAAGAAATAAAAGATTTGAAATTAATGCAAATAAAATTTCAAATGGATTTTTTTGAACTAAAGCAAAAAATAATTTAAGAAAATAATCCTGGTGCCTTATACAAAACCTCTTTTATACTTGTAAAAAATTTAAATAAAAATGTCATCCTTGGAACTCCTTTTATAAATCAAATCCCAACCATTTCTTGTTGATAAAGATAGAAATAAAACACAATATCTCAAAAGGAAAATTGTGTTTAAATTTATCACAAAACCACAAACCAAATATATAAATCAATTGAAAACTGATTCAATCTCTAAATTAAACTATTTATTTCAATGCAAAGAAAATCATTTGATATATTTGAAAAATGATCTTGAATTTAAAAGAATTGAAGATCAACTCAATAATGAAAATTTAAAGAAAAAAAATTTCTCAATTGGAATCAGAAATAAAAATCTCAATCTGCTTTACACTCCCAAATGCATTCTACAATCGTAAGTCACATATTATAGACCTATCATATGAAAATAATTTCGATGAAAAAAATATTTCAACAAAAGTCAGACCATCCCAAATGAATAATGAAGTCTTAAATCATTATAAAAATGAAATAAAAAATTTACTTAATAAAAAATTAATTAGAAAAAATAAATCTCTATAGAGTTGTTCTGCTTTTTATGTCAATAAAAATGCAGAAATAGAAAGAGGCATCCCAAGATTAGTAATCAACTATAAACCTCTTAATTCTACTTTTAAATGGATCAGATATCCAATATCTAATAAGAGAGATTTGCTCAATAGGTTGAATAATTCCAAAATATTTTCAAAATTCGATATGAAATCTGGATTTTGGCATATCCAGATTAAAGAAAGTGATAGGTACAAAACTACTTTCGTAGTTCCTTTTGGCCAATTTGAATGGAATATAATGCTATTAAGATTAAAAAATGCTTCTTCTGAATTTCAAAGAATAATGAATAAAATTTTTAATAATTTTACCAATTTCATAACAATCTATATAGATGATGTTTTAATATTTTCATCTAATATAAATCAACATTTTAAACATATAAAAATCTTTATTAATATAGTAAAAAATAATGGCTTAGTTGATTCACCTACTAAGATTAGTCTTTTCTAGACTAAGATTAGATTCTTAGGTTTCAATATCTATAATGGAACAATAATTCTTATTTAGAGATCTATAGAATTTGTAGAAAAGTTTTCTAATGAAATCAAAGATAAAAATCAACTCTAAAGATTTTTAGGAAGCTTAAATTATGTTGCAGATTTTTTTCGAAACCTTAATATAATGTGTAAACCATTATACCAAAGATTAAGGAAAAACCCACCTCAATGGTCAATTAAACATACGAATACAGTCAAATTAATCAAACAAAAAATTAAAGAAATTCCTTATTTACACACTGTAGATCCTTCTCTACCAAAAGTAGTAGAAACCGATGCTTCTGATATAGGATTCGAGGAATTCTAAAACAGAAACAAAATAATAAAGAATATGTTGTTCAATTTGTTTCAAAAAATTGGAATAATTGTCAACGTAATTATTCCATAATCAAAAAAGAAATTTTAGCAATTGTCTTAACAATTTCCAAATTTCAAGGAGATTTATTAAATAAAAAATTTATTTCATGTATTGATTGTAAAGCTACTAAAGATGTTTTATTAAAAGATGTTCAAAATATTACATCTCTATGATAAAAAAAATGAAATTCCAATGTTGCCCAAAGTTTCTCAACAAATAGAAACTTAGAGGGAAAATCAAAATATTCAACTCACTGAAGTAGCAACTTTAGCATCTTCTACAATAATATCTGCAAATCAAAGATCAAATTTTTTTATAAAACCTATTTCTAAATATGTTTTCTCAGTAGAAGAAAACTTATCAGAAAAGAAACCCGTTGAATTTGCAAGGAAAATTTTTATAAAAGATTTTTATTATGTACCATATGATGTTTACAAGTCAATTCAGTTTTATGAAAAAGTCTTAACTGAAACTAGATCAATAAGATTTAAACATTTTGAAAAAGAAGGGATGATTGGCTATTCTACAATAAGGATTTTAAGAGTAATCAGTCTGAAAGAATGGCAAACTCATCCAACAACCCCAATAAAGTTCAATATTGAACCTTTTTCTGCAAAACCAGGTCACCGAGCTACTTATAATTATTATGATTATAAACAAGCTTGACGGAATGTTTTCTATCAAATGAATCCAAAAAGATCACATACTTAGCTAATATTTTTTTATAATTGTTCTTCTACAAACCTTCCCAATTGGTTTGCACACTAGTGGAAACAATTTAGTGCAGTTCCTAAAATCATTCATGAAAATGCCAAAGATGGTTTCAACACTTTTATAAAAGAATATAATCTAAAATCTCATGAGAAAATTTTTCAAAAGAAGATGTTATATTTTGTGCATATTGGTATATCTTGGGTCATGGCATAGTGGTTCGATTACAAACCTGATCGAACATCAAATACAACCAATTTGGTTAGAATGTATAAAGTCAAATGGTGGGACAATTTCAAACTTTGGAATAGACTTGAAAAAGATTCAATTTTAAATTGGATCAAAACCAATTCCTCAATTCCTCCATCCAAGCTCTCAGCCCCACAATATCATAATAAGGGATTTTTAATTCTTCTCTAGCAAGTGCAACTTCTCCAGACCAAATGAAGCAAATTCTAAAAAGGGTATTGGCAAATATCAATGAATCAACCTAAAGATCAAGTTCAAAATCAAACTCAACATCTCATCACAGCAGGAATATAAATGAAGATGACTATTATGGGATAGATTTAGGAGATCCATGAATATTGTAAATAATATCTTTGTGTAATTCTACACTGTAAATTACAGTAGAAATACGATACTTATTTGAACACATGTACAACTATACACAATGTTGTTAGCATCCACTATTTGACATATTACTGTTTGCATAATAAAATGTCTCAATAATTTCATCATTTCTACAGTACCTTGTCGGCCACAATGTTACTGTTCACAACAATAATTGGTCTGTATTCTCCATTATAAAAGAAGACCTCTTTCATCATAGCAAGGAGGTTGAAAACCACACACTCAACCTCTTTCTTCTTTCTCCCTATATCATCTCCTCTTCATAACTCATTCTTCTTTTCTTTCCACACAGTACCTTCTTCTACATCCAATCTTGCTTCCAATAAATAATGCTTCTCATTAACCTAATACTCTCTTATCTTAGAAGCATATTGTTTGCTTCTCAATAACCTAATACTCTTTTATCCTAGAAGCATATTGTTGCTTCTCCCTGTTCTTAAGGTAGTGTACCTCTCAATATTTCCAAATTTCCCAAATATTTTCGATATTTCTTTCCAATATTTATATATGCTTTTATGTTTTGTACAAATTAATTTCAATCAATAAAATTTTAGTTTAATTATCTCTTCTTTTATATCATATCTCGTACGGGGAATCTCCAATCAATTTGGGTGTAATTCCATGAGATCTTATTTGTCTATTTAATTATCGGTTAGACAAAACCTCATAATCAGCCAGTATTACCACCTTTGGAGGTTTCATATTTGCATAAAACCCCAATAGTCTTGGCATTGCCGCCTGTGGTGGTTCTAATAATATTTTGCTTACATTTTATGTTACAATCTGTTGTTGATATTCGTGTTTATAATTATTTGGATAGTGTAATAGAATTTCTTAAGTGGTATTATATTTTAATTATTAATAGTGATTGGTATAATTGTTCTTAAATAATATTTATGTCTGTAGATTATAATCCTTTTCGTGAAAACGAATAGGATATAAAATTGTTCTATATTTATTTAGAAGATTGTATTACTTTTCTTGAATGTTTTCATAGATTATATTGGTTACTTAAGAGAGTAGAAAATATTCTAGATCATAATAATTAAATCATAAAATCTTTTCAAATATTCTAATAATAAAATATCAATAGAATTCTTCAATATATTGGCTGGAAACTAGGATCAATCAGAAGAACAAGCAAGGATTTTGTAGGCCTTCCGAGTTCTTAGACACACAAGGCCATTTACTAAGAATAATAAGATAATAATAAATGTTTAATGTCTCAAAAAACCAAAAATAATAATGGAGATGAACTAATTGAATATAATCAATTTTTATTTTATATAATTTAGGCCTATTATTTACTTGAAGAAAGGTTTTACTTAACTGATATATATTTTAAACAAAATTAAAATACTTTCTTACTCTTAATAAGTGTCTCTTTTAAATCTTACTGGGTGCTCGTTTGGTATATATAAATATGTGTGTGTGTGTGTGTGTATATACACACACACATTTACACATATATATGCACACATATTTATACATATATATATATATATATATAAGATAGTATACCTATAGAAATGCAGATTCTTTGGAATCATATTTTATAAAACAGTTAATGATACCGTTTACATATTAGAAGCTAATTCTTCCATATCACTTACTTAGGATCTACATATCCAATAGTGCCAGCAATTTCAGAAGTAACATGAGTTGCACTTTTTGTTTGGAATGTTCTAGACAAGCCAAAATCCGCTATCTTTGCTTGCATATTTCCATCTGATAAGATGTTCAAGGGCTTCAAGTCTTTATGTACAATAGGTGGCTTGCACCCATTATGTAGATATTCTAATCCTGCATCACCAAAATTGATTTTCAAAATAGCTTGTGACACTAAGTTTTATAAGGCAATTCATCCCCTCTTAAATGTTACCAACCTTATGCAGCATCAATAGCAATGTGAAGCCTCTAGCTCCAACTTAACACATTTGCTGCTATTTCAACAAATAAAAGGTTTAAATAGCTTCTTAATTTATTGTTAAACAAGAGGTATTATAAAAATTAACAATCAAGATATGAAAAAGAGCTAATAGATGAGGCATTACTCTTAATGCAGGAGATGAACTTATAAAAAAATTAACTATAGAATGTACTTCTAATTCTTATAATGTCCCCTCAAATGCAAAACACTTGCCATATGCCTTGTGCTTATTCTATTATTTTTAACCAATGAAAGTTAAACCACATAAGTTTAATGGACTTAAGCTTTTAGATCGATTTGATTTTCTTTTTAGACATGGATTCATATTATGTAACATAATGTATTCATGGGCACGAGAATGCCTTAAAAAAGTTAAATATATGGAATACTAACCAATATAAATAGAAACCATACCATTTTGAACAAGTTTAACCTTTTAGATTAGCTAGATATTGATATAAAATTTGTCATTATTCTATAGTAGGAGATCCTAAAGTAAATTCGTGCACATTTGTTCTACCCCTATTTACACAAAAAAGTACAATACATGTATCAAACTTCTTTTAGACCAGGATGTTGCGGGTCGAACATTTATCGAGGAAAAAGCTAAAGTTCATGTCTAATCTTGCAATAAATTTAGCTCATTCATCGTCATAATGTTTATGTGGCTTAAATTTTTTATGACCTCCTTTAGCTCTTTCTAGGATGTCATTTATTATCATAACTACTAAATTGAGTACAAGTAAAGGGTAATGCTTTGAACCCTTATTACCTGATAAATGGTGTGTTAAGCTACCATAGACCATGTATTCATATATGAGTGCCATATTTTTGCCATCATGGCAATAGTCAATTAGAGAAACAAGGTTTTTATGGTAAATAATCATTAAGAGTTGTGCCTGTAGTGAAAAACAGAATTGCTTTAAGAATCAAATAAAACTAGTTTGAACTATTGAAAATTCAATATGATCCATGTCAAGAAGTGGAAAAGAATGAATCCTCATAGTAGATCTAACATTTGCTTGGAACTCCTTGTATCCCTGTATAGATGTTTCAAAGAGCAACTTCATAGCAACATTAATTCCATTCATTAGATCACTAAGGTAAGCTTTCCCAAAACTCTCTTTCCCTATCACAGTTTTAAGATTCCTTATGATTTGCAAAATCTCATTGTATTTGAAAGGCCTATTCTTTGATTTTATTAGATCTTGATTATGTAGATTCTTGATTGCATCTAAAAGGAAAATAAGAAAAAATAAAATCACAACTTCAATGATATATACAAATGTTTAAGAATCTTTCTAAGAAACTTTTGCATTTCTAGTTTCTAGTTTGTTTCTATAATACAACACAAAACTTATTACTGTTGCACATCTTAGCTTGTCATAGTCTTATTATTAAGCGTGATGGTCTAAATCTTAAGCAAACATGATGCACTAACTCGAACATACCAAAATTAATTGGTCATGCCATCTATATCTATATGTTTCAATGAGAATAAAAAATACATTTAAATCTCACCTTCTCTCCTTTTAATTCTCAGTAAATATAGTAGAGCACATATTATGACTAAAATGATAGCCACTGATAAAATAGGTGCAACCAATGGAGCGATGGTTCTTTGCTTAGTGCTTCTCTTATTTTCTTCACAATGATCTATCTAGCATAAAGGATTTCTTGCCAAGCTATCAAGAAGAAATCCACATTTTAGTAACTTATTGTTTGCTTCTTATTATAGAGCTACAATCATAAAGCATGTTCAATTTCTTAAATAATGGAGAGTTTAATGTGTTTTTAAGGTAATTTGGTAAATGAATCATTTGCTTTTTTATGTGCAAAAACCTTTGATTTTGGTTTCATTATGAAAAGTAAGCACTATAAGATGTTACATAATCTTGGATAATTTACATTTGTATCCTTTCCTACCATAAAACTAATTCTCCATCCTGGAACTTATTCTTAAGTCAAGAGGGAATGGGATTGATGAGGTTGTTTCCCATCAAATAACTATATTATGATTGTGAGTTAAATTACTCAAATATCCCTTTGGTAAGCAAACAACAATAATGGATTAAAAAAATTATAATGTTCTTGCATGTGGTGTATTTTTATAACTTATAGGATTTTTAGGTTTGGTAATTCACCTAAAAACTTTGGCAAGGGTCCCGACAATCTACTGTATGATAAGTCCTTAAACGATATTAAGAAAGAAAATTAGCTTTGTAAAAATTTCATTTTAGTACCAATATACTATGACTAACCTTACGCTTACAAAACATGAGCCTCACTAACACTTCAAGCTCCTTTCTTAAAAGTTATAGAAGATATTAACAATGTCATGCCATTGAACATAGAGTAAACTATTCAAAAGTAGTAACCAATAAATTCTACATGATAGTTGATCTATATGACTAAATATGTTATATTTGGTGTGGTTTGAATCTATTGGTTAGAGCTTCCCTTCACTTGTCAACTAAGATTTTAATTGAAGTCCTTCATGTGTATTATTTAATTAAATAATAGTAAAATGAGTACATAAGCATTTAAACTCAAGACCTCCCTACTCTTATGCCATGATATGTTTAAATCCATAATTGTTGCGTTTAGCACTGCAACCAACTGATTTAAAAGTTTAGGCTTATAGAGTCAGGATGGGCTGTATTTATTATTTGATATTCCCCACATTCAAGGGTTTGAACATTGACTAAAAGTTATCAAGTAGATGATTTACTAAATGGGGTCCAAATGACAGTATAAGAACTTAAATTGAGGACCTCTTACTCTTGTACTGTGTTGAGTTTAATATCATAACCTATTGATTTAGAAGTGCACATATGTTAGATCATGTGCAATTTAATGTCTATTCACTAATAATAACTAGATGGTACAAGTGTGATCAATGGTGTTGAGAATTGATGGCTAGAAAAATGACTTACAAGGTTTTTATTTCATCAAGCTTGGAGAAAGTAGTAGATATTTCCCCAGTTAAGTCACAAGAACTCAAGTTCCTATTAACAATATTGCTAAAGAAGATTAGCATTGGCTTCATTTGGACATTTTATATATTGTCAAATCAACTTCTTCGCATCAAATGCAAATAATTCATAAATCTTTATATTTTGCTCCAAGATGGAAAAACAATCTTTTCAATCAGATATAAGGTTGTATGTTAATGCTAACTTTAAAGCATCTTAGATATTAATATAACTAATTACTTATAGTAAGATAATTCTTGAAGGATTGTTATAACTACAGTTGATACTTTTCCATGCAAAATTCTTTGGAACACGTAGATTACCTTGCCAATCTTTAGGTACAACATATGCTTGCTTAATCCTTGTGAGTGCATTATCTGTAAAATCAAGAGATGTATGTATCTTAGGGAATATAGCATAATCAAAGACCCTTCCAAATAATTGTACTATATTTAGATGACGGATCCAAAGCTTCTAATATTAGATAAGATCATATCATCATCCAGAAGCGTTGATATAATTGAAAGGCCTACAACTTTGAATAACTCAATAGCATTGAAAAAAGGAGGAAGTATAGATCCTTCAACTACACACATTAAAAAGTTAACTACGGCTCCATAAAGCGGCAATGACAAAGTCATTGGTTTCCCATATTCAAGTGTAATAGCTTTTGTTGTTCTATCATTAACAGACACCTTAAGTTTCCTTTTCTGACTATTTTCAAGTTGTTGGATTTTTGCAAAGTGAAAATACATATGCCATGTAGTAGTTGCTGCATCAACCATATTTGTATATGAACTTAAAGGAATGGTAGTTTTGGGCGATGTAACAGATGTCATCAGTACTTTATCAAGTACTTTGTAAAAGTCATTTGTACTAATCGTGTTGAAGATGGACTTGTTTGAAATTGGCAACCAATCAAGAAAACTATCAAGAGACATGCATTCCCATATTCGATTATAATCATCCTTAGGATGCCTAGCAATGTGACAAGAAGAGATTAGTAACAATTAAATCTTATGGAGATTAGATTTATATGAATGAGTAGATAATAATAGACTAAATTTCATCAAGTGTTAAATATTCGACAAGATTGAAATGGTTTAGTAAGTGCTATGAGCCGAGGTGATGAAATATGTAATACCTCAAGCCAAAAATAGTGGATAACTAAATAAACAAACATTGATGGACATTTTTTAACCACTTAATCCAAAGTTTTTCAATTAGTGTTGACATAACATTCACTATTTTAACCTTATAAACTAATATAACTCTTTTTCCACAATCCATGTGAGATTACAAATACATAGTATATCATAATCTCCCCACCTTAAACTAATCCAAAGTTTTTTAATCCTAGTTTTTTTCCATTTTTTGGTGTATGATTTGGTTCATTCTCGTCATGGTCAATCTATATGTCATCTTAAGAGCATGTTATAATTCATAACCATAGTGAGACTCCCCGACATGCATAGACCTTTTCTCTAAACTGAATCAAAAGGGTCTTTGTATTGTCCACCTACTAGTATGGAGAGGAGTTGTATTGGTTTAGAAGGTTAAAGTAATGAATATCATGTTAATACTAATTAGAAACTACTGGACCAACTGGTTGAAAATACTTATAAGTGTTTGTTGGCTTAATTATTTACTATTTTTGACACTAGACATTACAAGATGTTACATAGAAGGTAGTAAAGTATTGTCCTTCCTGTTCAACATGTTAAATAATAAATGTAAAAGGCTATATGAGCTTTGTGGACTTAAACTCAATAGAACCAAGAAGAAAATGTCCTGTATTTACCAGACAAACATGGACGTCCCCTTCTAGAGGAACAATATCTATCTCATAATGAGTAAAGCTAGATACAATCTATAATTGGATAGTGGCCCATTTGGTCACACCGATGTGCAAGTCAAATATCACTATCTTATTTTTGTCATCATAATTGCCATAAAGAAAGGATGCCCTGATCAAGTATGTTTGGTTCTCACCTTTCCTTGGTTTCAGAGTGTAACAATTTCTCATTCTGTATGGAAGGCTTCTTAAGTTCTTTCCCATAAGTTGAATGTTGCTATTCATAAATTCAGGTGACACATCCATATTTTCTCCAAAATTAATGTATGTAGAATCATTTTTATAACATATTTGACAAGTGCGATCTTGATATTCACCTGTTACTCCACAGTCAATATTTATGAAACCTTGCATAGAAAAGATTTTAGTTACAATGGTATCAATTTGAACCCAATACGAGGACTACAAGTCCAAGAGCATCTTTAGTAATGGTTTCCTTTAAGAGTTTTTAGGGTACACATTAGCATTTTTAACTAACCGTTTATTTTATTTCAAATAAACTTAACAATTTTCTTTAAATATTTATAGATCACATATCTACGAATAAAATAATAAAAGATATGTAAGGAATTTACTTTTAGAGTAGAGGAACTCTACCCGGGATATTGAGTTTTAGAAACTAAGTTTAATAGTTGGAGTTCCTTAACTTGAGTTTCTCGGCCTAAATTATTGTGTTGTGGAACTCTAGTAAAAAACCCAAATATGTTAAAACCATCCATATTAGGAAGCTTCGAAATCCTAAGGACCAGAAAGCCAAAATAATCAACCAACTTAAATTTTTTGATCTATTGGTTGTAAAGTCTACTTTAATTGATAATGCAAATATATAATTATATGTACGTATTATTTTATCACATATTACTTTTGTCCAAGAAGTTATATGAGGTAGATTTTATTGTCATTTTTCTAAAGTCATATGGAGTATGCTATCATGCGATTTCAATTAATACAATAATAATAATAAAAAAAAAAAACATTGATGTGCCCATGTCGAAAGTTTACCTCAAATTATTAATATTATAAAAAGATCATAGAATAATTTGCAGGTTCTATTTAGTATCTTATACATTGTAGGCTCCATAGGGGATTATAAGATCTTCTCGTGGTACTATAAACTAGGTTCTAATTTCAAAATTTGAAGATTTATACTTACAAGGTAGATATAGTATCCATTCTATCTCTATACCTACTCACCCATAAATTGTAGGTAATTAATAATAAATATATTACTTTATAATCTTATGCAATGATTTAGTTAATTTCAATAAAATGTTAATTAAGTTTTATACAAATAATGGAATATGCGGATAAAATAAATTTCCAAACACCTATTTCAAAAGAAGGATCGGTCAACAAATAAGATATGAATAGTATATAGATAAAAAAAGGAAAAATTTGTAATAATGCATAATATAATATATGAATAATATATACATAGAAAAAAAAGAAATAAGATGATGAAAAACAAAACCGAACACGGCACCTAGTAAAATTGGTAAAATTGGAAGTGTTGGAAAACAAATCTCTACGATTAATATGTATGCAAAAGGATTTCTCGAAGGTGAGCAAGAGTAAATGAAAATTTAATGTTGTCAACTATATATATAAAAAAATAAAAAATTATCGTTGTTGGTTATAAGAATTTTCTAATAACAAATTTTTATATTCTCACATCAACCAATAATTAATTCACGTATATAGAAGATGCGACATTTCTTATACATTTTCGGGTTTTATAACGTTATAACACGGTTCTGGTAGGAGTACACATTTATAAAGGAAGGAAAAGTGAATGATATGAGTCAGAGCAATTTGGTCGCTGCGACCGTGAGATAATAAATGTTTGGAAATTTATATATATGTTTCGATCTTATCTATCTTGTGTGGAAAATGACATCAACATGCAACCTATTTTTAATTACAAATGATAGATATTATATAGACCTTTTTTACAGTGCTATATATGTTTTCTTCAGGATCAATGTTTAATCCTTTATCCCATATTTAATTTAATATCATCAAGTTGATTATATTTTCAATCGTTCAGAATTAATATCTAATAGAAACTTCTATATTTTATATACCTTCCTTGCAGAGGCACCTAGAGTATATACATTTTTACATACAGTCCTTAGTTCTTAGTTCTTAATAATGTAGTATTATTAATCAAGGATGTTGTTAATTCATTGTTATGATTTTTGTTAATTCTATCAAAATTTAATTATATAGATATTTATGAATAAAAAAATGAAAAATTTAAATTCAATTCTACGTATTATTAATCAAGGATGTTGTTAATTCATTGTTATGATTTTTGTTAATTCTATCAAAATTTAATTATATAGATATTTATGAATAAAAAAATGAAAAATTTAAATTCAATTCTACGAAGAGCTTTGTATAGATGCTAATCTCTTAATGGGATGAATTAAGTTTAAATCTCCTTTCCTTTGTTATACTGTTAAGAAAAAAAATCAAAATGAATTCTCAATGTTTGCTTACTTTTCTCACTGTATCTTTACGGTTTATTTTTTTCTATTTTTTGTTACACGTATTTATTTCTGATTGACACTCAATAATTAATCTAGTAAAAAAATATTATTAAACACAATACTAAGTAATATAATAAAAAATATTAAAACAGTCTGAGAAAAACAATAATAACACGATGGACTGGCTTGTGTGTGGTGGGAGTTTTGAACCAAGCGTGTTGTTGGAGTCGATCACTTTCAATATTATGATAGGAGTTATTGCAGATCGTCTTCAATCTCGTTCAATATTATTATGATAGTTTATCGATTTAATTTGAAAGATAAAGACTCTAAATGCGAGATCCTGAGTTGCCGCAAAATGTTCACTTTTGATGTGTTGATGGTTAATTATACACTGGCTATGAAGTGGAATGGATGGATCATGACTACTTTAGTCGTTGGTGGTCGGAAGTGGTCCGAGGGATGGCCTGTCAAGGCTTAAAGGGTTTTTTTTTTTTTTTCTCTAATTATTTTTTAATTTTTTATGCCTTCTTAATTATTTTGTATCAAATTATTTGGAGTTATATAAATTATTATTTCATGAAATTAATTTTGTTGATCAACAGGGTCTGGACACATGCAGAAAATGGACAAAAGATTTGATCGACCTGACAGAATCCCTCTTTTGTATAAATTGGAAAACCTTAATGACTCAACAAGAAAAAATAAATCGTTAAGGACACAACTAAATTAATAGGTAACATGGATGATTAAATGTGTACTTTTTACCGTTACGAAATATATCGATTTCATGCTTTCTATTGTGATCAATGATACAAGACTATATATGAGTTGAATAAGAAGAAAATGCTCATCAATTTAACCTCAATTGAGAAATTTAATTCAAAATCAATCAAGTTTTTTCCTTTTAATTTAAAATAATATGGATATGGATATCTAGACTCAACTAATATTTAAATTATCTTCAAGTTTAATGAGGTTCGAAAATTATTTGAGTTAAATATTATAAAATTAAAAAATTAACTATTATCAAATTAAACTGAAATATACCTAACCAAACTCGATTAACTGGGATACGTTTGATTCATTTCCATCAAGATGCATGCCAGCCTTTGGTCAACGATGGCTTTATTTGATGTGGAAAAAATGTTAAAACGTATGACGTAGTTTTTACGCCCTTTCGTTTTCAAGGTGTATTTTATTTTAATAAAAAAGGATTTTAAAAAATCAGACTTTTGAGTCTATAGACTCCTAGTCTTGGAAATAAAATTTTGTAAAGAAGAATTCAAAATCCATTAGGAGATTTCCTAGAACGTTTCACAACACAGTTGTTTTTTTTTTTTTTTTTCACAGTTTGTGTGTTTGAGTAAAGGAGATGTCTAGCATTACCCTATGAGAAGTTATTTTCGATGACGTCGCTCCCGCGGCAGTCGGTTTTAAGGCATATTTTCGTAACAGAAGTATTTCTGATACCTTTGGCAGGATGTGAGTTTATCCTCCATGTACCGTGGTTGTCTTTGGGAACAATTAAGTAAAACCTCTAAAGTTATATCTAAAATACTAAAAATTTTGTAAAATTGAAATATAAAAATATAAATTTTTATAACTTATGTAAATTAATTTTTAAAAAATCTATAGATATGTTTATAATAGATATAAAAAACTTAAAATACATGATAAAAATAAAGAAATAAAAAAAATAAGGTTTTTTTTCTTAATCTACGATCTAATCTTTAGGAAACAAGGTGAAAACTATTTTTTTTTCTTTTATTTTTTCTAGAAAAAGTAATAAATTAAAAAAAAAAACAAACATTTTAACTAATTTTAAGTTATTAATGATATAAACTTAAATATATGGTTTTTTTTTATAAAAATTTCTATTGGAGCTAGAATCATATGAAGGCTATGAGATCAAAGAATGGACTAGAAAAGAGAGAAAGAGGAAATAAAAATTAGAAAAGCATAAAGATGACAATTTATTGTCTTAATAATAAATGGGATTATAGAAATCTAGTTATATATATTTTTTATTTTTTACTCATTTAACTCATATATATATATATATATATATA